>UCOK01012438.1:0-96789 GCA_900474325.1 Synergus umbraculus
AGAGATTTTAAGAGTTGAAAAATTTCCACAGTTTTGTAGAAATTTTTAGAGATTTTCATTAATTTTAACAGGGATTTCAAGAGATTAATGATTTAGAATGTTTTTATGTGCATTTTAAACGACTTTTAAGTGATTTTTACGCAATTCAAGAGATTTTTAGGATAATAAAACGATTTTTTAGAATTGAATCGGATTTTAGGATATTTTGTGAAATTTTAAGGGATTTTAAAAGCTTTGTAAAAGTTTTATGAGGTTTTAAAGAATTTGAAATATTATCCTGAAATTTTAAGGGATTTAATGAGATTTCTAATAATTTTAGGTGATTTCGAAAGATTTTTCTGATACTTAAATGATTTTGTAATATTTTTAAGAATTTTATGGAATTTGATGAAATCTTTAATGATTTTGAAAGATTTTAAGAGTTGAGAAATTTCTAGAGGTGGCTAGAAATTTTTAGAGATTTTCGCTAATTTTAACTTGGCTTTCAAGAGATTAATGATTTTGAAGGTTTTAATGTGCATTTTTAATGATTTTGAAGTGAATTTTAAGAAATTCAAGAGATTTTTAGCATTTTATAGAATTTTATAGATTTTGTAGAATTATATGAGAATTTAGGATATTTCGTCGAATTTTAAGGGATTTTAAAAGATTTGTAAGAGTTTTATGAGATTTTAAGGAATTTGAAATATTATCCTGTAATTTTAAGGGATTTAATAAGATTTCTAATAATTTTAGGTGATTTCGAGAGATTTTTCTGATATTTAAATGATTTTGTAATATTTTTAAGGATTTTATGGAATTTGATGAAATCTTTAATGATTTTGAAAGATTTTAAGAGTTGAGAAATTTCTAGAGATGGCTAGAAATTTTTAGAGATTTTCGCTAATTTTAACATGGATTTAAGATTCTGTGAGAATTTTAAAGGATTTCATGGAATTTAATAAGATTTCTATGTAATATTTTTACGGGATATAAAAGATATACTCTCTAAATCTGAATTAGTGAAAAGTAGGTCACCAATTTAATTTAGTGAAAATTTTCACTAATTATTAGTTGTATTTCAATTAGTAAGTTTTCAACTTTTCACTAAAGTTTTAGTCAAAAATGACTAAAAATTAGTAAAATTTTTCACTAAAGTAAATTAGTGACCTACTTTTCACTAATTCAGATTTAGAGAGTAAAGAGATTTTAAATGTTACCGTAAAATTTCAAGAATTTTTCTGGGAATTTTAAGAGATTTTAAAGTTTGTCATGGAATTGAAAAAGGTCTCTAGGATTTCGTAATATTTTTAAGGATTTCATGGTATTTGAAGATATTTCTAACACTTTTAATAAATTTTAAAGGATATAAAAGACATTTGAATTGTTATTATTGAATTAAAAAGAATCTCAAGTAGTTTCTGAAAATTTTAAAAGATGTTCACGAATTTTAAGCGATTTCACAAGTTGTCAAAGGTTTCTTGGAATTTCTAAAGATTTTCACAAAGTTTAACATAGATTTTAAGAGATTAGAGATTATATAAAATATATTATATATATTAAAAGCACACAAAATCATTCGCTTCATCAAATCCTCGGATTTCAACTACTCTCTAAATCTGAATTAGTCATAAAGTTACTAACAAAATAGTGCCAAATCGTTTACTAATACACTTTAGTAAGCATTTTTACTATCAATTAGTTAAAAACTACTAATTGACAGTAAAATAGTACTAATTCATTTAGTAAGGCTCACTTATTGATTTAATTACCGTTACTAACTGAATTAGTACTTTTTTACTATGAATTAGTAGTTTTTAACTAATTTATAGTAAAAATGCTTACTAAAGTGTATTAGTAAACGATTTGGCATTATTTCATTAGTAACGTATGACTAATTCAGATTTAGAGAGTACTTTTGATTGAATATTCATTCAGCTACGGTAATTGTAAAAAACTTCAACTAAAGTAATTGAAGTCTTTTTTTACAGTGTAGACATATTAGACATAGCTATAGGCATCATCCTATTATAAGAACGCTGGAAATTGAATACAGTCTCGTGTGGCATTAGACTCACACCATTGCTAAGAGACTCTAACAGGATCAAACATATCAACATTCTCGTATGTCCCCATTGCAATAGCAATACCTTCGGAACTACTCCCATGAGAAGTTGGGCCTTGTTCCTTGTATTGAAACCTACTAAATACAAAATGGTGTGTATAGGTAAACTGCGTCAAGCTCACAGCTCGCCACACGATGGAAATTCAAACCAATGTATTCGGGAGGGCGAACGACCTCTATTGTCATAAATGGACAGGTATTCACGACATTGAAGCGATTCAAGTATAGCCACAACTGACAATGAGTGTAACTATACTTTGACGTCAACGATTTGCATTTCGATTGAACATGAGCTTAGTCCGGGAACATGAGGACCTAAATCTGCAGTGCAACCAGAGGGAAGGAGGCGATCCAGTATCCAATTTGTTTGCGGTGTGTGAATGTCTCTGCTGCTTAACACCCCGGGATTTGTAGCTTAGCGTTTCGCCGAATCAGAACACTATACAGCTTGGGGAATTTCTTTTTTTTTTTTCTGGCTCGATTTCAGTTGGCACGCGATCCCCAACAGGAATGCTATACAATTATTTAAAATGACATATGGCGCTAATGCAAATATTAAGCTTCTATAATTATTCAAAACAAGTCAAAGTACAACATCTTTAAAAAGTATTCATATACTCTCTAAACTTGAATCAGTAAAATTTAACTGATTACCAGTCAAATTCCACTGATTTCCAGTGACTCTTTTCTCACGATTTTAATCAGTGAAAAATCTACTGGATATCAGTGAAAAGTCACTGGAATTTTTAGTATTTTAGTGAAGATGACTGAAAATTTCAGTGACTTTTGACTGATTCTCAGTGCATTTTCACTGATTAAAATCGTGAGAAAAGAGTCACTGAAAATCGATATGTGTGAAATTTTCCACATAAATGGAGTATTTTAATTATCTGATTATGAAAGATTTTCGTTTCAATTTCCACAACCATGCGTCCACTGTTAGAGAGCGGGAACACCAGATTCATCAAAATGATCTGCTTATATTCTCCAGGATATTAGATTCTATAATGGAATAATAGAGGCCGATTATAGCAGAAATCAGTTTGCAATTGTTGAGCTGGATTTACAATCGATCATTTAAATTGGCTATGGTGTATCGAGAGGACTATTTTAAGATACATTATTTGAAGATATTTTTAGTGAAGTTTTCTAGTTTTACAATTTATTCATTACTCGCAAAAAATGACCTTGCAAAACTTTTTTGATGAAGAAATTTGGCCTTATTTTTAAAATCTTGATATACTTCATATACTACCGTTTCTTTCCTTACAAGAAGAGTTTTTTCAAAGTTACATAGAAGAATTTTCTATATATATATCATGATTCATGCATGTCACGAAGAACACTAAAAGTACATAGAAAATAACTATTTTTTATTATTAAAGTTTTCTTTAGGGGATGAGTTGCGACAATTTTGCACTAGGAAAAGTACTTACCAGGCAGCAAATATTTTTACTACAGAGTTAATAATCTGGAACTTCCTCCTTTATCCTTTTCTTGAAATGAATAAAAAACAATATTGTTTCATTAATCACTGTTAAAAATGTTTGCAAAATTAATATACTTTTAATATACATTCTGTAAAGTAATTTGCATATACCGTAAATTAAATTTAATATATTACCATATGTGTTAGAATTAATATAAAATCATATTAAAATTAATATAAGGGTATATTAAATTCAATTTACGGTATATGCAAATGACTTTACTTACAGTATATTAAATTTTGATCAGTTCTTTTTAACAGTGATCATAAGCGTCTAATTAATCTGGTATAATTAGTTCTAAATATTCCCTCGTTTGTAATATGATAATTTTTTTTTCAATAAAAGAAGATGAATATAATATTAAATTTACGTGAGCTGATTGAAAGGAAGCAATTATATGCTAAAGCATGAATAGAAAAGGTAAAGTCGAGATGAAGATACTTTTGCCTTTATTCACGCAGCATCTCTATTACAGTTTTCAATCTTGCAAGATCCATATATTCTTGGAATTACTATTTTGAGACTTGAATGTATTTTTAGAAAGATACACCTTCCTTCAGTCGAAACTGTTAAGCATTTAATACCCTCCAGATATCTTTATATTTAACATTTCATCCTTTATAGAATTTATAGCATTGAAGTATTCCAGAAGATGTTTAATTGATAGATGCATCTCATGTATATGATTATAATTAGAGAATAAATTCTTCACAATTTGAAAACTAAATCCGACCCTCCTCCAGGTTGAAGTACCACATTATATATAATTGACTGCTTCAGAGTACAAGAGAATGTAGGTGGGTAATTCAGTGGGTAATTTGACCCTCTTGATTGAATAGAATTAAAAAGTACTCTACTTTTAAAGTTTTAACTCTGAAAAACAAGCTTTTGCGGAATTAGAATGTAAAGTTTATTTTTACCATAAGTTCTTCGCTGGAAATATGCAGATATCGTATTTGAAAAAAATTTTTAAATTAATCATTCATAGAGATATTAATTGGACTAGGATAGGTGGAAGATATAATACAGTTTATAAATATTCCTAATTGATTATAATTTGGCATTTCTAACTTTCCTCAATTTATGTATTAGGTATTTAGATTTTTAGATAACTCGAAATCATTTTTATTTTGAAATCCCTGGACATATTTGCTAGTAATTTGCTAGTATGATATAATGAGGTAAATACCTAATTAACAGAGTATTTTTAGAGTCCGATTTCTATCCTAGACTTTGTTACCTAGAATTTTACCAGCCCTGCTCAAGCTTTTAGTACGAAAGCACCAGAAGTCCATGCCCGAGGGAAATAAAGTGCTTTAGTGACCATGTAGACAAAAAGAAAAGGATAATAGTGTGGCAAATATGTGTGAGTGACAGAGTGAGAGAGGGTGTAAAATGTAGCGTGCGAGTTTGTCAGAGCAAAGGAGTAAATAGTCTGTACAAGCAGTAAAAGCCATCTTTATTCTCTATCGTGTCAAAGCCTAATTGTTAGAGAAGGCATGACATGACTGCAATAGAAAATTCACGACGAAAGACACTAACTGTCTAATTTCTTCTGCTCACAAAGAAGGCTTTGTTTATGTAAATACAAAAGGTATCGCCTATATTTTGCAAAAAAAAGAAAGAATCGAAATGCAAAAGCTATTAATTAAGATAACTTATGGAATATAGGTCGACCATTTCTCATGGTAACCGTAAAAAATACTCGTATTTTCCGAGTGGTATAAATAAGTCCTGCAAGTCTACTTTTTTTTCGTCGCCCTTTTTCTCCCTAATTCCTACCAACGGGAAAATTGCTTTTGAGAAAGAGGTTGGAAGACAGAGGACCTAACTTGCAAAAGTTTTCCGTAGTTCTTGTCGAATGCGATTAGCTGAGAGCTGAAAAGAGAAAGGAAGACAAGACGGGAGACTAAGAGATGAAATTTTCCGATTGGCAAAGTTTCGATACGCAAAGTTCTTATACGATTTATTTATGTAACTAGCAACCGGAAACCACTGGAATTTATTAATGGTCCCAAAAAGTTTGATTTCTATTGATTATTATGCTAAGAGGAGTTAATATTGTAACTTTAATCTTAGGGAAGTTTGTTTCAAGTTTTTTTCATTATAACAGAAAACAAACAATCGGATTTTAATCCTGAAAATTAAGTTTTAGCATAGCGTGTTCCTGAATTAAAGAAGTTTTTTTAATAACTGTCGGATCATTCTTCAAGAGAAGTTTGACCTGTTACAGATTTGAGATGGAGGTTATAACTTTCTTCCCTTCGCTAACTCAAACTTTTTACTTAATAGACGCTAAATGATTTAGCACCAATAAAACGACATGAATGGATATGATGGATTTTTGTGGAGGCTGCATTATCAATTTTTTAGAAATATACATTTTTTTTTAAATCCGTAGTGTAATTCGTTGATAATTATAATCTGATTATTAATTAGAACCTAACATTCAAATTTGCCTTGAATAAACCATTAAAAAAAAGGACTATAATATATAAATATATGTTGTTTGTACAAACAATCTGGGGCCATGTGCTACGTCGTTCACACATTATACTATATTTACACTGGTACGATATGCAAACACATGCCTGAAATCGCAAGCTTTGCATGATGAGCTTGAAACTAGACATAGCGAGTGAAAAAGTTCTGCAAAAATGTGACCTCGATCCAGGATGTTGAGATTTTTAGTTATCAATTTAATGTCAAGTTGTCATTTCCTTTTTGTGTATCAAGTTTAGACTGCAAACTTTATTCTTTACTGCAGTATCTCTTCCGCCAGGAATAAATTTTCCGTTACATGCTACGACAAGCTTGCAAATACACCTTATTTATTTCTTTCAATTCTATTATCTGCAAATTTTACGAAGTAAAAATTTGATCTGAATTAGCTTTGAAATAATTTCCATAGTATAGAACTATATTTTTCATATCAAATTGTGTTATATTATTATTATAAATTTTTTTACTGCTCGACCTCTCATGCTTTTAAGTCAGGAAAAATTTTATTAACATTTTTCTAATTAAGATAACTTAGAATTCAATTTTGTAAAGATTAAAATTATAATATTCAGTTTTTTTAAAGCTGGAAAGTGCCCGAAAGTATTTATAACTCAATGTATTATTTATTATATTTATTATTTTAATGTTACAGACTAAGGGTTGATGTTATGAATCTGAAAGCATAATTAGCCTTGTTCATCAACAGTTCACCTTAATTAATCTTGCCCTGTGTTTAAATTGAAGATTAATCGATGAAGGGTACTTGGCGTTGACCTTTCTCTGTCGTCAAATCAATTACACGTTATTATCGGTGATCGTAGTTATGATAGATGATCATTAGGATGCTGATGACCGTATCACACACAAATACGTGATTATTAGCGCAAATAGATATCCCATCTGATAATTTACGTAAAACTTGACTTTAATTTAAATAATATAAACAATTTAAAAAATTTTCTTATTTTATGGCAGGAAATGTAAAATTAATCTCTGTCAACTAATTTTATTGTTACTTGTAGGCAATTTTATACCGCAATATATACATTTATGATGAATTTCACGCTTTATGCATCTGTGGAAATCTAGATTCAAACAATATGGCAAAAGGGTCAGTTTATGGCTCGTAAAATCTCCGAAGTCCTATACATTATACAATCTACAATCCTCCAGACATGGAATAAAAATTGCAACTTTGTCTCTAGAAACCAATTTTTCCAGAACAAATGCGAATGTTCTTTGCTGGGAAAATTACTAAGTTAAATATTTCCCTGTTCAAATAATAATTTGAGCTTTAAACTGATAAAGCTTTTAAACCAAAGAAGTGTCTATTCTTACGGAATTTTCCATAAGTGCCTTAAACCGAAATGTGATAATATAAACTTATTGACAATGAGATTTAATTGAATTAATTCCACTACTCTTATATTTGGTTTTAATTACCTTTGATCAGTTTATACTAATTGAATTGTTTTCGATTGTATATTTCGTTATTTGCAGTTTAATTACACGAAATAATAAATTATTAATAGTTGGATGCGTGCCGAAAAAATATTTCAAGTACGCTTGAAATTTAAACATTGGAACATATTATGTTTATCAATAGAAATCATGTTTTTGTTCTTATGAATGCAATCATTAAGTAGACATAATGCATATATAAAGGAGCTTTCATTTGTAACAAAGACAGATAAAGAAAATGAAAGAATTCACAAATAATGTGGCAGTTTTAATCTCTCCATTTTATATCCACTTATGCACTGTAAATTGTCACAATGCGAGAAACGTCGCGTCGCTTTCCAAGAGAGTTCCCGTAATTTTATTCTCGGAAGCATTTTAGAGGAATTGAAATATAATTTAAGAGAGAAAATTTAAACTTTCGACTTTCATTAAAATTACTTTCATTCAATTACATTTGAAATTGTGAGATATTGAATATCGCTAAAAGAATAGCAAATCTATTCACTTTATAGTCCAAGATTTTAATTTTGTCTACATCTTTATTCACATTATGAGAATAAATTTCGACAAATTTTTCTTAGTAACAAGAATTTATAAAATGTGAAGCATCTCGAGTAACTGTAATCTAGGACTTTCAATTAAAAATAAAAAATTGCAAATTGTGGAAGAGTCTGTTGAATCCTCCGCGGAGAATTCGAAAAATGGGAGCAATTTGTGAAGGTAATCCAAGCTTCGTTGTAACTTGTCTACCCGAGGTTCAAGTTTCCCAAGTTGCTTTCACAGAAATTGACCATAGCTCGTTTGTTTCTGAAAGACGAAGCACCCCTCTGTTAATCCGCATTCCACATCGTAATTTTGATTAATAATGAGTCCATTAGAATCAACGGATTACCGTGTTACAGTCGCACGTTCCTACATCCAAATCTAATCATCTAATCCGCTTTTGCTTGTAGAACACAGATTCAACCCACGCAAAATTTATTTGAACAAACTTTACTTACACTTGTATGCATTTCGCTTTTAGGAAAGTCAAGTTTTCACACAAAAGTTTTCAAACTGTACTTAAGGACTCTAAAGTAAATTAATATCACTTTAGCCATTCGTATCTTCTCTACCCTTCTCTACTTCTCCACTATTATAAATCTTTCTCTGAAATTAATTGTTTAATTATAATAAAGAATCTTAAATAATAATTATTGCATGTCCTAGTCATTCGTAACACTGTGAATTTTGCAAGTAAATTAATTCCTACCTTAAAAAAGTGATATTACCAACAAATCAAACACATCGTTGTAGAAAACTTGATTGGTTTAGAGACTGCGTGAATTTTATGTGAATGTATCGAATTTGAAAACAATCTTCAGAATATTTTCATTTTGGAAAAGATTCTGAAGACAGAGAATATGAATTTTAGAAAATGTATTGAAATTTTAAAAATATTAAAGGATTTCACGGAATTTCAAGGAATTTTGTGAAATTTATTCTGATTTTCAGAAATTTTAAGGTGGGTTACCAGCTATTGGGGTTTTATAGAATGTAAAGAAATTTAAAGAATCTGAAAATATAATAAAGAGTTTTCAAGGATTTTTACAATGTTTCATTTGATTTTCAGATATTTTAAGGAATTTCATTGAATTTTTAGAGATCATGAGATTTTGAGAAATCTTAAAAGATTTAACGATAGATATGTTGTGGAATTTTAAGTAATTTTTAAAACTTTTAAGGTATTTAAAGGAATTTCAAAAAATGTCATTGGATTTTTAGATATTTTCAGGGTTTTAATGGGATAGTAATTTCAAGGAATATCAAACTGGTTTTACGAAGTTTAAAGGAATTTCATGAGATTCCATGGCATTTTAAATGATTTTAGAAACTTTTAAAGCATTTCAAGGTATTTTACAATGTTTAATTGGATTTTCAGGTATTTTAAGGAATTTCATGGGATTTCCAATAATTTTAAGAGGTTTTAGGGTATTTAAAATAATTTAAAGGTATTTTATAATATTTTATTTTATTTTCAGGAATTTTAAGGAATTCAAGGAATTTTAAAAAAGTTCATTGGATTTTTAGGAATTTTAAGAGTTTTAATGTGATTTCACATGTGAAAAAAAAATTACCTGTAGGATTTTATGTAATCTTAAAAGATTTAACGATAAATATATTAATTTTTTCCAATCCCACACTTTTTTGAGAAAAATTATGAGATTTTAAAGGATTATAAAGTAATTTTAAGGAATTTGACTATATATTTTGTGAAATTTTAAATGATTTGAGAAACTTTTAGATATTTTACGAAATTTATTGAAATTTTAAGGGAATTTACCAGATATTTTGTGTAATTCAACAATTTTAAAGAATATAACGAAATTTCATGAAATTTTGAGTAATTTTAAGAGATATAATGCGACTTTATGATATTTTGAGTAATTTTAAGGAATTTCGACGGATTTGATTTTATGGAATTTTAAGTAATTCTAAGGGACTTTACAAAATTTCTGTGGATTTTCAGATTTAATGAGACTTTATGGTACTTTGATGAATTTTAAGAAATATCAAGTGAATTTATGAAATTTGAAAGAATTTCATCAAATTTGTAAGGATATTAAATACACTTTAAGGAATTTTATAAAACTCATAAAGATTCCTGAAATTAGATAAAGAATTACAAGATTTTATATTTCAAGAATTAACAATTCTCAATTATTTTTTCTACTAGCAAATGGTGTGCAAAAACAAGAAATTAATTCATAATTGCTAGTAATAATAAATATTCAATTAATCATAAAGGGTTTCAATTTGGGTGCCGAAGAGAAATCACTTCATTGTATGGATGTTTTTATATAAAGCGTGAGTCGGAAGGGTAAATACAAAGGATGAAAGGGGATGACATACGCCACGAGTTTCATGAGAGAACGTGAGTTCAGATATATGTAAAACGTAAAATGTCGAGAGTGTACAAGCCGAGGTTCTCAATAAATAACGACACAAAAAAGACACCATTCTCCCTCTTTACAACTGCCGTCACATGCCACTGGAAAGCAAGTTGAGTGCAACGTCACATCATTTTCCAGAACGTCATTTATTTCAAGTGCCCTTCAGTATTTTCTGCACTTTTTATTCTTGATAACTGGTTTCATCTTTATCATCTATTTCATGTTGATTAATTTTATCTGAAATCTTGATTAAGTGAAATTAATCAAAATATCGGATTTTTATGTAATTATATATCTGTATATAATTATATATTTTATATACAACGATAATTATATATAAGCCGCAGGCAATTGACGATATTTTTGTATAGAACTGTGCATTATCCGAGAAAATAAGGAATCATTAAATATTTATAATGGAAGCTTCCAATTTATCCACTTGAGAAAGTTTTTTACTAAATGAGTTTAAAAATCCCTTCCAGAGAATTAATTAACAGAGCGATTGCTTTTCTTGCGAGTAGTTATTATTTTTTAATTTAAAGAACTATTCGATAATAAGTTTAATTTTTATGAAAAGAAAGTATGTAGCATTTTTAATAAAGATGAAGAGCAGTTTCCCTATTAATAGGATAAAGAAGAGATTTCAAAAAAATATACTTTTAGTATGATATTGTTGAAAATTGAATGTCTTGAATATTCAGGACACGCGGTGAGATTGCAAGACCCAGTAAGCCGACCTGAGTGTACTTTTTTCCCGGTCGACGTTCAACCTCGTCCTCTGAACCTTGAGGATTTTCTACTGAAACTCCTAATGAATACTGCCAACTCGTGAAGAAAATAAAAAAAATTCTATAGAAGAAGAGAGGAAATTTAAGGATTTATTTCACTGCCTTATCTTATTCTTGTGTTACTCGATATTCTAAAAATAAAATCGTTTTATTGACATCGATCATCTGATGAAGAGAGTAATTAAGTAACCAAACGGAGAAGAAAGTATTTCTTGATCCAATTTACTTTACTCATTCTCTATCCTCAGGCTTTTTATACACTTGACACGATTCTTTACTTTTGTGACAAAAATGACGCGTTTACTTCTGCACAAATATACTTCTTGCCTATGGGCTGTACGAAACTTTTTTCTCTGCTAATTTTTCTCACATGTTGCTTGGCTTACACTTGAGTTCCTGAAAAACAACTACAAAACGTGAAAAAACGACCTTTCTTTAGACGTGTGTTTAAAAATACATAAATAAAATCTTGATCCTGAAACTAAGAAATTATGGACAGTATTTAAATGTTTTAAGGCTGTGGTTACGCGCACCGGAAGTTTTGTATGAGTAGCTGCCTATTTGTTAAAAAATATCGAAATTTCCCCACAGATAGCCGAATTTTTTCGATAAAGTAGACACTGTATTTTTTGAAACCAAAATCAGCAATTTAAATATTTTATCAATTTCGTTTAATGCCAATAATGGAATTTTTGCAGTTTCCGTAAAAGAATTACTTTATAAACTTATATGGAGACAGAATTTTCATCTCTATTTATTCAGGTAATTTCCACTGATGCCCACATTACAACTAAATTATGGTTAATTACTCATTATTTACTCTGAAGGGAACACGATATTTATTAACAAGTTTCACCAGTCACAGGAAATTAACTTGAGTGTTAGTAATTTAATTCTATTTTCCAATCTCTGCTCTAATGAATAAACTATTTCCTGGTACCAGAATTGAAATATCGAATTTCAATACTTTATCTTTTATTTAGAAGTATTTTAAACATTGTTTACGTAATAAATAATTATCCTTCCTCTTCACTTGCTTGTGCCTTTCTTTCTGCTAACTCTTTACGTGCTTTCTGCTGTTTTTTTGCTCGCTTGGGGTCTAAATAAGGATCTATAGTTGGCAAAAATGCAATACGATCTATAGCTTTCCTTTTCTTTGGTTTTTCTTCAGTTTCTTCTTCGTCTTCTTCTTCTTCTTCTTCTTCTTCTTCTTCTTCTTCTTCTTTACCTTTACATTCAGGTTCTTTGTACTTAACTTCCGGTAGAACTTTTCCATACACCTAAAGAATCAAGACAATATTTGTAGCCCAACAATAAAATAAAATCAAATATTTTTTTAATATTATACTTTTACAAAGAAAACTTTACCGGCATAGGAAAAATTGGACGACCGAAATTATCCTTTTCTCGTGGTGGAGGTCTCTCTACAGGATCACGTGGATGTGAGGGTTTTGCCATTTCAGAAATTCTGGGAGTGGCTGAGGCAGAAAGTGCAGATTTCCTGACTCCGAAAGGATTCGCTCTACAAACTTGTTCTTTTCGAATATTTGCTTTAGAGAGTTTATCAACTCCTGGAGGAACTGAAAGTAAGGATAAAAATAATATTTTCTCAAGGAAGGCCTCTATTATTATTTTATGATCATTTTAATTATTTGAAAGATATCATTTCAGAAAAGCTTAATTCTATCGGAAATTAAATTTTTTTTTTTAAATAATTACCCTTTCCTTTCAAAGCGGATTTCTTTACTCCAACTTCTTTAAATGGACTCGGTGCAAATCTCCAGGCATTTCTCTCTGCTCTCCTCCTTTTTTCTTCTGGACTGTCTTCAGTCTTCTCCTCAGTTTCTTCTGCAGCGCTCCGTTTTCTTTTTCTTCCCCTTTTTGCGCTTTTTTGTTGAGACTTGCTTTCTTCTACTTTATTTTCATCCGTTTTTCCTTGATTCTCAATTACTTCTGCACCCTCAGGTTGAGCATCTCCCTCTTGTGGTTCAACTTCTTCTCCTACAGTTTCAGACTCAGTTTTCCCTTCTTCAACTTCATTCGTCTCTTCAATTTCATTCTTCTCTCCAACTTCACTAATTTCCCCCTCTTCCTGTGCACTTTTCTCCTCCTCCAATTGTTTTCTCCTCTCTCTTTCCCTCTCTCTCTCTTCCTTCTTACGTTTCTCTTCCAAAGCTTTCTTTCCTCTCAGTTCTGATTCTTCAATGATTTTCTTCTTCCAAGCTTCAGCTTTCTCATCGGTTCGATCTTTCAGAAATCGATAAGAAGGTAGAGCTAAAAGTGACATCCATTCTGTGAACTGAAATACAATCAAAAATGTTTTTTTAATATTATTCTTATCAATATTATCAATAAAAATATTATTATTCTTATCGATCGTTTTGATCCGTCTATGAAGGAGTATTTTACACTTTTTAGTACCTTGTAGGATAAAGCGCTCCTCATAATTCCCGTGGAAGTCATTAATTGATCTCTTTCCTCGTCAGACAGTGAGTCAGGACATACAATAGCTTTCTTTGATAGAGCCATCATTCGTTCTCTTTCAGTAGTTTTGTGCTTCAAAGCTTTCTGCGACACTTCAAGTGCTTTACACTCTTCCGAAACACGAATAAAGGGTTTGCTGATCTCAATGATTCTTTCACTTGGTTCGTAAGACAAAGCTGCTTTCCGGATTTTAATTGGAAATTCTCGACAACTTATAGGTTCTTTCCAGATGAATTTAGCTAATTTCTTTATTCGCTTCGTCGGTTTCGCATTAAGAGCTGCCTTTGAGACACTCAAATCTAATCTACATACTGCACTAGGGTCGCTCTTCTTCACTGGCTGAGACAAAATCTGAATTCTCTCCTTCATTTGCGAGAGAGGCTTGGCTAGTCTCACCTAATATAATTACAATCAAGTAGATATACTTCATTAAAATAATATCAGACCTCATAATAAAGAAAAATCTTTCATTCCGTCCCTTTGAATGGAATTTCAAATTAATTAATTAAATCACTAGGATTTTACTTTAAATTGATAAATTACAGATCGAATTCATGAAGTTAAATCTATAGTTTAATCTGAATCGAATTGTAAAATATAAACGAATTCGTAATTCATAATTTACCATGGGCTCTTCTTCAGGAACTTTCCTCGGTTGTGCATTGATCTTTGCCCAAGCATTAAATCTTTCCCAATCAGCTGGAGTCTTCAACCATCCTTTTAAGTTTATTCTATGCCTTTTTCTAAAAAATTGATAAATAAATACATAAACCTAAAAAGTTAAAAATTTTTCTCTCTAAAGGTGGAACTAAATTTTGACTTTTTTATTTGTAATTATTTACCTTCCCTTACTCTTCCCCTTATCTTTCTTTCCAGTTTGTTGTGGTGGTGCTGTTTTTGGTGCCATTTCTGTCTTTATTTTGTAGTTTTTTACTTTTTATTTTTTTGTTTAATAAACTGATGCGCAGAATTTTTTGTAGTTAATGAAAACTCCATAATTTTGAATAAGAAGTAACTGAGACTTCATATTACTTTAATGATTTCTTAAATAGTTTTAATTTAGAACCCCAAGATACATTTTTATTTTTTATATCCATTTTTTTGCAATTTTTTAGGTTGTCTTGTATCACCTCATTCTAGAATATTCATAACGTGAAACATTTAACTGATTTAACTCGATTTTCATTTATTTTTATGAAATTTGAAAATTTAAATTTTGAATCAAGTCTATTATTAATTTCTTCGTACGATATTAATTGAAATTTCTTTTTCGATTTCTATCACCACTATTAAGTAAAATAGTAGCTCTATATTACTTTAATAGCCGAAATTAATTAATTAATTACCTATTACAATTAAACAGATACCACATAGAAATTTAATGATCAGTTTCCGTATTTATTTTAATAAATTATTCTTTACACTTTGTCTTCGCTTTTTCTGTAAAGGTTCCTTTTATTTCCCAGCTTAAAAGTTTTGAGATTAAGAGAAAATTTATTTTCATTATGAGAACTACCAGATTTCGACTGCGAAAAGTCTTTCATAGGTTTCAAAAAATCACGAATGCGTTTTGGATAAGGAGTGTTGCGTCTTGCTGCAATATTTGCGTAAGTTTCCACATTTGCTTTTGGTGACGATTCTTGACTAGAATTTTCTATAAATGGAAAGATTTATGGAAAGCTTCAATTTGAAAACATATTAGTCTAAATAAAAATTAATTTTAAAATATGTTTCAATTACCTGGTTTTAAACTAGGCGTCAGTAATAAAAATGATGGACTGGAATATCTATAAGTATCTGACCTGTAGTATCTTCTTCTTGGTTCAGCCAATTTGTTCAAAGAATCCGTTATCTCATATGTTAATGCTGCTGGTTTTACCTTAAATTATTAGAAAAAAAATTAAAAAATAAATTATATAAAAAAATAATAATATATAATCATATAAACAAATTTTTATTAGCATTATTTCTACCTGAAAAGCATTTAGTCTTATGGTCTTGTCAATTCTTACTTTAGGGATTGCTAATTCCTTAAATCTGGGTAACTTCTTTTCTAGAATTTTATCTAAATTAGTATTAGTAGATGCGTTTTCTGACATTCTATTTAACTGTTAATTTTTTATTTAAATACAATTTAGATTTTGCCAAATATTTAAAACATTCAAAATTTTGAGTCGAAAAGTTAAAAGTTAACAGAGATGTTTTTCTTAAATGTCAGTTTCAATCAGTTTTTACTTTGTTTTTACATTTGTCGAAAATTTTTGTTTTCACAAAATGTGACAAAACGTTTCTAACTACGGTTATGTCTTATAAATTTTCCATTTAGGGTATAAATAAATAAAAATTCAAAATATGTAGAAAAAATGTTCAATAGGAATTTCTCCTATAAAAAAAAAATTGGCTAGAATAATAAATTTAGAGCGAAAATGAAGAAATTGAGAATTGAACTCAATAATTATGAATCAGGCACCTCACGGTCCGAGTAAGTTCAATAATATTTGTACAAGATCCTCCTTATTAGTTTTCTTTAATTCAATTCCCGTTATATATTCTTCAATATTCATAGTTCCTCATTTGAAACGACAAATATAAAACCTCAAAAAAATCGCCATGAAAGCTTCTATTCTTGGTGTGCACCAAGAAAAACTAAAACAGTAAGTTCAACGGGAGAAATTTTCACAGACCCTACTTCAACAACAAATATGAAAAAGAAAAAATCTCTAAATCGTACCGTAAGTTTTCCTATAAGGACTATTGACTGAAAATATTCTTTTTCTGTGAAATTCACATCACCTTTGAAATAAAATTGAGATCTAAAATGCTTCATGCATATTTTCAGAAATCACAGAAAGTACGAGAAAAGCTATTTCAAAGTCAAAAACGGATCAACGAATTGTCACGACCTAAAATTTATTTGAAATCATCGCAGAACTCTCAACAAAATAACAAAGTCAATTTAAAAAAAGTAAAATTTCAATTACACTATAATTACGAGGTCTATTTGAAAATTTTTAATAATAACAACTGTAAATATATAATTAGGTAATTGGAAGTCCGAATCCGAATCGCATCAATGAGTTGTCAAACCCCAAACGAGTATCTTTCAAATCATATAATTCTCCTCACAGAATCACAGTAAATCATAATTTATTTTTAGGAAAATAAAGTTATCATAAATCTAATTTTTTTTCTTCATTTTTCTTCAATTACAGGGTTCAAATCTCACCAGCAACTCAAGTTTCAGTTTGACGAACTTTGAAATTAATGGAAGTGCTACAAATTCTAAAACCATATCAAGACAAGAATGGATGGATCGAATTAATAAATTAGCTGAACCTAGGAAACGAGAACCCACTCCAACTAATATAATTGGAAAGGTAGCAGAAAAGGCTTTGAATGCTACAGGTATGTTTCCTTTTACGATTTTTATGTTCCTTTTGAAATTATTTTACATTAATAATAAATTAATTTACACTTTTATTCTTTTATGAGCAGCATCTAAACGAATAAAAGAATTGGCTAAAAGAAAGCCATTGACATTAGCAGGTTCTCAAAAAAAAGATCACGATCCATATAAAGTAAGCCCTCAAGCACTAAAAGCAGTTTGTTCTACGAGAACAAAATCTTTGGCTACACCAAAAATTTTCAATCTGCACACTCATTATTGCAATTCTATGAAAGAAAATTGCTAATCAAATTCAAAAAGGAGAATCGCACTCTACAAAGGAAGTAATAAAGAAAAAGCTTTTTATAAAACTATAAAGTCGTTTTGGCTTACTTTATTTTAAAAATATTTTGGACGGTATGCTAGTACATCAAAAAACGAAGTACGATATAAATATTATCTCGACGATTTAAAAATGGACGGATATCGTTTTTGTAATCAGATCTAAAATTAAATACTACTTCATTAGTCGTTAAAATCTACACGCATTTATACAATTAAAACTATTTTCTTTTTAAAAGGCACTATTCGTGAATAGTGTATACCTACAGAATATGGAGTTTTTTGTATGACTTTCAGTCACTTGTACTTTAAAAATGTATAAACTATATACAATGCAACACGTTTAATATAAAAGCTTTCTAAAAGCATTAAAATTTGTAAATAAAACTTTTCTTATATAATTCTCATTTACGAAACTTTCGAAGACATTAGTTATAACTTTTTAAAATTCATCCCACAGTAAATCTGTCAATTACAATGAATTCAATTCTACTCTGAATATTCCCTAAAAAATTGGAGATCTGACGATTAAAATCTGCAAAAAATATCTGCATATTGATAATGTAATAATCAGTATTATGCATTATCATTATTTGTCAATACATTATCAAAAAAGTTCAAAAAGTTTAGACGACATGTCAAACTGTGGCAGTTAATAGTTATGTACATTATTAGATACAGTCTTGTACAATTCTTTCCAAACTGAGATTATTTAAATCAACACTGTTGAAACTTAAAATATGTTTTGAACGATTCTACTCGCATTCGCAAGAAAAACCCTAAGTGAAAATATTCCTCTTATTTCACGTGACTGTCGATCTGGATTTCCACGTGGATAATCTCATCCAGGACGTCCAGTTATATAGAAATTATTTCTTTCAAGTCTGATTGAAAAGTATTTTATAGAGATTCTTTTAAAAATTCTTTTTAAAATTTTCATCTGCTAAAGACTAGAGTGAGTACGACCATAGCTACAGTTCCTAATAAAGAATATGCAATAGACGCAGCTCCTGCATTGCAATCAACAATTCGTCTCGCTCTCATGAAATCTGGACCCAAATAGGCACTGAATTCCCTTTTTGCTTCTGGAATAACTACCAATTGCTGTGTTGCATCTTGGAAGATCAAATCGCTGTATGGTGGAGTACTATAAAACATACTGAAACTGTACTCATCTTGATCCTTCCTTCCATAGAATTGTTGGGCATAAATGAATAGATTAATATAAGCATTGATTTGTGTTTCGTTGTAGCCATAATATCCTCCTCGAGTAACAACTGCATTTGCTGCTATTTTTCCTAAGTTGCACTTTTGATATTCATAGGTTGAGCGACGAGTGCCATCAGGACAGAGCAATTGAAAATCTTTTGTAAACGTATTACGAGCCCACAGCTCTTTGCGTTTTCCGTCTGTATTTTCTGCAACAGTTGTGTGTTTCACAAAAGCAACGTTTCCTCCACCTTCCACCAAACACCGGAAGGCTCCTGTGTATCCGAAATAGTCTTCAGATGCATCTCTTCGACAATATCTGTAACTGGTTCCATGGCAGAGATCGCACATGTTGTCATAAGGAACACCTGTGACAAAAATGGTTAACAATTTTAAACGAGGAACATAAAATAATGTAGGGACTATTTCCACATTCTCTACCAGTTTCATTTCGATTTTTATAACAGAAGTAAAATAACTAATAATTTTCCTTTATTTTCCAGAATAAAATGAAAAGGATGAATCTTACCGATATTGTATTCTGTGCTCAGGGCACCTGGAACGCAAGATTTTGTGAAATATTCAGCTGCAGCACGAACAGAATCACAACCGTATCCTCTCATCCATCTATTGGAAAGCATATATGCGAGTGGATAAACCCAGCCAGCAGCTGTGTTGATTCCCGTGTGGCAAGTGTACTTATTTTTCAAGTAGGTCAGATCCGTGTCAGGATCATCTTCTTTTGCAACAGCAACTGCGTAGTATTCGGGAGCGCCGAGGTTGTAAACTTCAGAAATGAAAGGAACCAAACCAAAACGTAATCCAGCAGTATAAACATCACTGGCATCAAGTACTGTTACATCGGCAAGTCTGAAAATTGAATTGGATTATAATTATTATATCTAATCTAATCTAATCTAACCTTCCTTCAATACCAAGGAACAATTTTATACACACCCATTTTTGATTGCTTGCATGCAGTGAATTTGACTGTGACCTTTGTAACAAAACAATAGTGGCTTCAACAACTGAGCAAACAACGCAATCTGTAAAAGAAATAAGTTTATATATCATTTTGACTTTTTATATTTTTTACAGCAAACTGATTTTTACCTTCATCTTAACACATTTTTCCATTTCAGGATCCGAAGTGACACACAGAGTCATTCTGTTTACGGGACAATGTCTCACAGCCAAAACTGCATCTAATGCCTTTCCTAAATATGCAGAATATGTTTGATCTTTTTCTGGCAAAGAAACAAAGTCTCTCGCTGCATCCTGTAATACGAAATGAATTATAGTTTAATACTCAATTTTTTACTGAAGAGTAATTTCTATTTTTAAAAATAATTAAGTAATAATATCTACTTACAGAAACCAGAAGATTATGGTGGTTGCTGTATTTAGGAGCTGATTCGAATAGATTGAAACTTTCAATCGTTTGAATTGACGGATATTCTGTTGATGTTGTACTTTCTCGATTGAAATAACTGTTATTCCTATCCCTGCGTAAATTGTCCCAAGAACCACTGAAACTTCGTTCGAATCCACTGGGTGGATAATTCGTGGAAGGAGTAATATTGTCATAGTTGAAATTATCGTATTTACTTCTATTGTCATAGTAATTTGGTCGACTATCCCACCGAGTACTAGACTCTGTCGACGAATTTGTACTATCTTTGGAAAATCGGCGAGCTGCCTTTTCTAAAAATTTTTGATATAACTTTCGAGTGGATTGCTTGGTGGCTGAAGAAGTTACGATCGCTCGAGATGGAATTTCCCCCCAATTGCAGAGTCGGTAATCATCTATTGCTTTGCGACTTCCATCAGGACAGAGCAATTCAAAATTTTCTTTCTTTTGCACAGCTGACATGAAAAAAGAAAGGAAAGTTGAAATTTATTGAATTTTTTAAATAACTAGAAACTCTAAAAGATTTCCATGTAAACTTACTAAATTCATATAAATTTGCTGTCATTTCTTGAACTGTTGTGTGCACCAAAAAAGCAATATCACCAGCTTCAGCCAAACACCGAAATGCACCTTCGTATCCAGAATAAGGATCCGCATTTGTACATTTACCTCCAGGTATTTTCCCAATACAAAGTTTGCAGAGTTGATCAGAATTGTCGCCTAAAATTCATTATTATTATTTCATTATTATTTATGCAGTCATTTCAGGAGATTTCAGTTACTTCACAAGGCTTTACTTAATTGATAAACGCTTTTGAAGTTAAATAAGTAATATTTCAATTATGTAGTTGACACTAAAGTGTTTCGAAGTAACTTGAAGTCAGAAATGTACTTGATTGGCTGAATTGTCAATCCCTCGTTAACTTAGTTTCTCAATGCAATTATTCAAATTACCCAAAGGATTGTATTTATCAATCAACGAATTTGCAGCACAGCTTGGACCGAAATATTGGATTGTTGACTTTACGTGGTTGTTGCAATCAATAATTTCCATTCCTCCGTGCTTCATTAGCTAAAATATAATAATATAATAAAATATCTTTCAATCGTTTAGTTCAAAATAGAATATTCTATAAGGAAAATTTATAACAAAAAATATTTCATATGTAATTATGATTTTCATACCATGTGAAGTGGCATGACCCATCCAGCCAATGTACCAACACCAGCAAAACAAGCTTTTTTGCCTCTGAGATCATGTAGAGTTTGAACTTCCGGTAAAGAATTTTTCTTGATCACTGCAACTGCAAACTGATAGTTTAATCTATCATTGTAAATTTCTTTCATGATTGGTACCAAACTGTGGTATCTTCCAGCTATGAACACTTCTCCTGCATCCAAAGTAGTCAATTGTACTTTTTCATAATCTAGGAGAGTCATGCATTCTTCCTTATTGAATGCTTGGGTGCAGTTCAATGAAATATATTGAGAACCAAAGTAACCGATTTCCCTATCGACTGCTCTTGCAAAAGCTTGACACTTTTGCATTTCTCCATCAGACACAGTGCACCATGTTGCTGTGTTGTTTAAAAATTGTCCTGCAAAAATATTTAATTTCAGTATTTGTTTAGAAACCTTCAAACAAATTTAAGAATTATTTACGTATATCTGAAAAATGTTAAAATGAGTATTAGTACAACAATTTGTTTACAACTTTAAAATTTGAACTTTCTTCTTTTTACTTCATATAAAAATTGCTTTATGACAAAAATAAAGCATAAATATGAGTCTTTTAATGAATAACGCCGTAAATTTTCATCAATAATGAGTCACTTGTAAATTACACACATCTTGCTCACGCCCATTCATAAGCATGGCAGCCATTCAAACAATTTCAACGTCAATCAAAAACTTGAAGAGTAATCAGATAAACTTCCTCCTTTATTTTAGATTTTTATCAATTATAAATAAACAAAATACAAATAAAATACAAATAAACAAAATGTCATAAAAATACTAAATTTCAATCGAAGAAAAAGCAAACAAAGTCAAACTCGATTGTTTATAATCTTGTTGAAAAATTACATTATCAACTCTAATAGAATTCAAAAATCATTGGAGGAATTGAATAAGAGTTAGATTTGATTTTTGATCTTGATTTTTATCAATTTTTATAAACTAAAAGATATTTTCTATTGATAAACGAGGTCAGCAAAGCGTTACTCCTAATGATTTGCAGCAACTTGTACTCTAAACAGTTGAAAGTAAAATTACCGTGAACATTGTGGAGCAAGATGATAAAAATCCACAATAAACCTGCACCACCGGAATTCCACATACACTGCATTTTTATTAATTATTTTACAAATAAAAAAACCGCCGAAAAGCAGGTACTAACGAATAAACGACAACGCCCAACGTCAAGTCCACCTCCACTACAAGCATTTACAATAGTAGTCGTAGCATGATCCACGATTGAACAAGTTTACAGTTACGTTCCAAAAGCGTAGATTTATTAAGCCCATGTATTAGTTAACCGGTTCCTACTTTATCAGCTTTCATTTTTTTCAGTCATATTACTTTTGAGAACAAATAGAAATTTTAATTATTTTATTTTTAAGGGGGTTGAAGCCAAGTTCTAATCTAAAAATTCGATTTCTTCATTTTACTCAACAAATATTAAATTTAGAATTTTTTCCCTTTGTATAATTAATCAATTTTTAATTAGAATTATGCGTACAGAGCGAAAAAATATCAAATTCGAATATTTTTTAAGTAAAATGAAAATATTGAATTTTGAAGTTATATTTTGAATTCCTCGTTTTATGCAAAAAATATCGAAACTAAATATTTTTTCGCTCTGTACGCAGTCTTATATTTGAAAAACGATTAGTGCTACAGAGCGAAAAAATATTTATCTATAATTTTCGTTGAGTAAAATGAAGAATGGAATTTTCAGCTTAACATTTGGGTCCAACGCCCTTATATTTACATATAGTTTTTTAATGCTTGGACTAAATGACGCCAATTTTTGGTGCAACTGGCAACGCTTTTTTAGCAGCGGTGTAAACCGTTCAGAATTCCATTTACCACAACGCTTTCAGTTTCGAACACGCTGCGCAACCTTAAACGACAGTGCCGGCTTTAACTTATGTGATGCCCCTTTCAAAATAAAAAATGACAATAATGTTTAAATTTTTGAAATTTTCAGTGAAAACAAAGTGATTTTAGGAGATTTCCAGGAATTTTAAAAATATTTAACATTTTGCAAGAGACTTTATAAAATTTAAAGAATTTTCAAGTGAGATTTCAAGATTGAAAGATATTTCAAGGATTTTAGGTGATTTAGTGGAATTTAAACAGGTTTCTAAGTATTTACAGAAAATTTAAAAAAAGTTGAAAGACTTCAAAAAGATTCATAATAATTTATAGAATAACGAAAGAATTTTTAAAAATTCAAATAAGGGGTAATCTATAAATTATGATTTGGCTTTTTAAATAATAAGTATGAAATTATTTGAAATGATACTTTCTATAATTATCAAAGCAAAAATAATCGAAATTTAAATAAAAACAAACAAGAATCAAAAGCAGAAATATACAAAACCTAAAAATCTACCAAAGGTAACATGTCACAATTCGAAATGGAAACATAACTTATAATAAACTAACAAAAACAATAAGCAAAATGTATCATAAACAAAAATTTCCTTAAATTAAAAAATAAATTTACTTTTGAACTATGTTAATTAATTTTTGGAATTAAATCAACATGTCTAAAATTTCTGTAAGATCCGGAAACTCGATTCGCTCACATAATCGCCTAAAGAAGTAAGAAATTATCCAAATATATTTTATAAATATTCTTATTTTGCTCACATCATATTCAATCATTATAGAAAAAAAAATCTGGAAACTGGTAATAAGCAGTTTGGATTTTGCTGTGCAACTGGCGACTATGATCCACTTAATAAATATGATCAACGAAACCCGCCCTTTAAATCTTCTTTAACAGCAATAAATTCGATTCACGAATGTCCAGTACTCAAAATAAGAACAGAATTCATTGAAAACGGGCCATCAAAGAAAAAAGGATATAAAAACAAATCAGGATCAGCAACAGATCAATCGGAATGGATTAATAAAAATAAATCCTCTTCTGTACCTGGTATTTTACTCAAATATCTTGAAGATGATGTTAATTTTGCAATACTTCAAAATATACAACAGAAGAAGGAAATTTTCAGAGAAGAAGGAAAGAAAATTGTTCAACTAGGCGAAAAAAAAGGTTACTAATTATCTATCTACTCTTAGAAGTGAATTAAATTTAAATCGTTTTATTAAATGGAATTTAATTAAATTAAACAGAATTCTATCGTAAATTAAATTAGAATCTCTTTTCAGCTAAAGCAGAATTATTGAAGAATAAAAAATCACGTTTTCCTTATTGGTATCAAGATTTTTCGAATTCACAGGTATTTTTTAAAAAAAGAGACACCTCACGAAAGCTTTTTTCATCAAATAATTATTTATAAATAGATGAAGCACTTGATGGCACTTAAGGAAGCCTTGTGTGCCGATTATGAAGAAAAAGTCACACACCATACACAAAACAGTCTTCTGGCTATTGGAATAATGTCTACATTCTTTAAACTTACACCGAATATAATTACAAATCTACTTCACAAATGTAAACTAAGACCTGTTGATTTCTTGCGCGAAATTTACAAGATTCAAACTGGATTTGATTTCGAGGATGAAGACTACAGTTTGTCTCCTTTATGTATTTATTAATTTTTCCGTTTAAACATATTCAATATTAATGTTTTGCTTTGCAGAAAAAGAATATAATTGCAATGAAAGATTAATATTATCTGGAATTGCATTCTTGACTCTACCAGAAACCATTATCGAATTAAATGAAAGACTACCGCCTATTAAGATTCCAAAATTTCCTCCAAAACGTAAGTTTTTGATCAATAATACTTAATATTTCGGAATATAGAAAATAGAGCAATTAAAATTAATGGAAATAATAACAATACATAACAATAAAAATTTCAGCTCGACCTCCTCAAGTTGACTATCCTAAGAAAATGGACTCACCTTACAAAGAAAAATTATTTGTACAGCCAGATTTGCGACTTTATCAAGTAGAACTTTACAATTGGCGGAAAAAAATGGAACTGATACCGAAACCAAAGATAATTTTACCTCCAAAAAAAGAAACTTTTGTATGTGACGCTTATCTTACATTAAATGAAGAAACTGAAGAAAAACTTGATGGAGACTCCAAAGAAACAGCTTTTCATACAATAGAAAAAAGATCTATTCGAAGAAGTAAAAGTGGAAAGAAACTTGTCAAAAAAAGTACCAAGAACGAAAAAGCGAATCAAGATGTTGAAAACAAGAATGAAAATTCTAAATGTAACAAAGAACAGTTCGATTTTACATTGTCTGGTTTAGGCGAAGGTTCTGGGCCTGTAGAATACAAAATATGCGGTACTTAAAGTTGAAATATAACTGAAATAATACTTTACAATAATTTCCCTTTTCTATTTAAAAAAAATCAAATCTTACAGGTACTTTGGACCCATCAGACCGAAAACACAAATCTTGGCTCGGCGAGAAAGATCTTCACTACGTAATATCTGGCATAATTAATGAAGACGAGCCACCTGAAGGTCCTGTGACTTACGAATTGACTGGACTTGCAAAAGTAACACCAAACAACAGTAACGAGGAATTTTTCGCAAAATTAAAACTTGGTGACGGACCGAAGAAAATTTATCCTCGAGGAAGAAAATATCTATCGAAAAATTGGCAGGAGTGGTTACAAAATGTTGATGAGGAATTTCTTAAAGTTGAAAACGAAGCTAATAAACTAATTGATAGTGTAGAGGCTACCATGAAACTTGTAATTCCTGGTCCAACTTGTGATAGTTGCTGTGCCTGCAGACAGACTAGAAAAACTAATTTGAAGAAGCATGCTACCAAAACTCCACACATGGTTATAGAATCAATTGCTGAAGACGAGAATAACAAAAGGTAACACCTGACAAAAAAAAAAGAATAAACAACTTGAAAATTCTGAACTAAAAGAAACTTACTAATAGAAATTTTCAACTTTCAGGTATATAGTTGGTTCTATGTCAATGCAATCACCAGCACCTAGTTTAGCAGAATCAACAGTTAATCTGTTAGAAGTAGTCGCTTCCCATGATAAAATCAGCAAAAATCTTCTCATAAATGGAATCACAAATGATGATGGTCAAACTATTTACTACATATCTGGAGTTGCTAAAGACATTGAGCATGTTCCACAAGAAAAGATCGAAAAGATTATACCGAAGTCTATTAAAAATGTACCACCCTGTGCTTGTGCTATAGAAAAAATGTTCAACGAAGGTTTAGACACAGAGCCAAGTGATGATAATATTCCAGTTACAAATGATGGTACATGTTTTGGGAACAAATATAGACCTAGGGATGGTCCAGCTTATTCTTGTAAACAATATCCAGGGGACAAATCTTGCGGAAGGAATTCATTTCTGAAGAGTTTGCAGAAATATTGGAAAAAGGGCAAAATGCGATATGTTGATAAAGATTTTTATTCACCCTCAGAACGAAATATGTATAGTCTTCCAGACTTTCAACCCTGTGGAGATGAAGATGGAATGGCTGTTTGTGGAGGACCTTGGGGAGTTGTTAACATACCAAGTCCAGAGGAACTAGCGAGAAGAGAAGAAGAAGCAAGACAAATTTTAAAAGTATCAATTTTTCTCATCTAAGTTTCTTTATATTGATTAAACATAAAGTGTAATTTATGAAATTCCTTAAGGCACCTCCTTGTGGAGAAAAACCAGGACAATCTGTTTGTGGAGGACCTTGGGGAACAAAAGTACCAAAGCCAAAACCTCCAAAGAAGGAAGATGAGGATGAAAATGAAGAGGATGAAGAAGATGAAGAAGAAGAAGCTAAAGTGGTAGAAGAAAAACCAGTGGAATTCCAAATTGTTAAGAAAAAAGCTCTTAATCGTGACAAAAGTTGTCACATGAGTCCAGAAAATCTTGAAAACGTTTCTGAAGATGGAATTATGATTGAAGAATCAGACTTGAATAAGTTTAGAGATGAGATTGATTGGAATGCAAAACGTACAGCTCCTCCTGCTAAAGAAGTTAGAAGTATCTACGAAAAACGGTTGAACCTCACTCAAGCCCAACCTCAAGTTTCTGAAATTAGGAGAAAACACAAAAAACATGATGAAACTGAACCTAAGGATAAAAGGGACAAGAAAGGTGAAAGAACAAAGGAAAAATTGGCCTCAATTCTGCCTCTTGCAAAAAAGAAAGAAGGTGAAGGTAGTAGACAGGGTGATGTTAAAGTTGGTAGGATTAAAAATAAACAACTCGTCAACAGTGCAAAGAAATCTGCAAGAACAAGAAAAAATCTGCAAGAAAAAATCGATGTTTCTAAAAATAATAGGAAGATCGATATTCCGAAAAAAACAAAAAATCTCCCTAAATATGCCAAAAACTCCCAGAAATTATCAACCTTGAGAGCACCTAAAATACAGAAAAAATCGTCTCACAGTTACGACAACAAAAAAATAGAAAAAGTAGTGAAAAAGAACACCAGTTCCAGAATCCAATCGAAACATGAAAAATTAGAACAATTGAAACAAGATATGCAAGAGTTTAAAATGCTTCCAGAAATGGAAGTTCTACCTGCAGTTATTCCAGAAGAAAAGCCGAAACCTTGCAAGCGAGATGAAAAGTATGAATCTAGATGTTGTGAAATGACAGATCCTTCTATGGAAAAAAATACAGTTTCAAACAAAGAAGGACCTTTCGGTTGGAGAACAGAGTCGGAACAAAAATTGGAACCTCAGAAAACTTTGATATATCTTGCAGACCCAATTTACCCCATAGAAACTGTGCCAGTTAGGCCCGGAGGTAAAGCTTGTCATTGTCGTGAGAACAGGAACAAGAAGAAAATCTTGAAATACAATATCACTGGATTAATAAACAAGGTCGAGGAAAGGAGGAAAAACATTCAGAATGTAACACAAGTAATAGAAGGACTTACTTATGTAACTCCTCCACCTAGTCCTCGAAGAAGTGATGAATATATTCCTGAATACGAACTATATGAATCACCTTACGATATGTGTCACAGAAAAAATACAAATGATGTCCTCAAGCTCACGGAAAAATTTCTGGGCCCTCCAGGTCTTCTGCCGAAAAAACCTGGAAATAATAGTTCCTGTGGATGTGGCTATGAAGATTCATCAAAAGGAATTGATGTCAATAAGAAGAAGAATTTGGAAAAGAATTGGACGTCAGAAAATGCTCCTAATGAATGGTCTGACGCTTTGAAAGATCCTGGCTTGATGGATTTCTTTGCTAAATGCAGAGATGATGTTCCATGTTGGCTCAAGTGTTCTCAGTTTTCAAAATCTGGCTGTTGTGACAATGTTAGAAAGCTGCAGGTAAAAAAGCCAGTTTGTGAATGTAAATACGAGAGGAAGATTGTTCAAAGAAATGAGCAGAAGCAGAAATGGTTAGAGCGTCAAGAACGATTAAAATCTTACAAAAAGACTCCTTTTACAAATATTGCTGGAATATCAAGACCTATGGAGCCAGATAAAAAATTTATTATATCTGGGGTGAAGAAAATTCCAAACGAGGATGGAAATGACGAGGTGAAGTACTGTGTGAGTGGAATTGCAGAGAATTATAGAATGGGACCTGTTCAGTACCTTATTGATGGAGTGAATATGCAGACTCCACTTGTAACACCAAAACCAAGTGAAAAAAGAATTCCTTGTGTTTGTGCTCATAAGCACTGGTCTGTAACACAATTACCAGAAAATGTGACTTCTTCTGATAAGGAAGAAGTAGAGAATTTGTCCAGAGAGACCCAGGAAAATGTTAGACCCAAAAAATGTTATGATGCTGAAAAATGTAAGGAACTAGCAAATATGAAAGGGATTTCTATTTTCAAAGGAATTGCAATCGAAAACAAGAATACAGAAGATGACGAATTTCAAAACGAAGAAGATAAATTGGTGAAGACTAAGGACAGAAAGAAAGATAATAAAAGAATAACTCGAGAGGCTTCAATTGATCATAAAAAAGATTCAAACAAGGATAAATCTCCAATTCTTTTAAAAACTCAGGTTCAAGAACCTTTGGAAAAATCCAGATTTGAAAAAAGCAATTTACACCAATTAGATTCGAATACAGAGTCGGAAAAAAAGAAAGTTAACAAATATGTTGATGATGGATTGGATTTGATGCAAATAGTAATAGTGAGTTAATCTATTAAGATTATATTTCTAGTGTAAATTATTCTACTGAATATTAATTTAATATAATATTTAGAAAGAACTTGAAGAAATGGCAAAAGAAGGATTTATATTTGCGAAATTGCCAAAGTGTTATAAAATGCCTCAAATACAATATTGGGTAATGTATAGACAAGGTGCATTGTTAACGGATAAAATTAAAGGTAATAAATTAACTTTCGTTTTACAAAAAAGAACGAAATTAACGAACAGAACACCTATTTTAAATTGCGTTATATAACCATTGAATTTTACAGAAGAAATAATGAAGAAGAGTCTGGAATCGTGGGGTAAATTAGAAGCAACTAAGTATTTAAATATCGAGCCACCATCGATGGATTTAACCAAGTCTCAATTAAAAAATTTAAATTTTGACAAAGCATTCAAATTAAAAGACCAGGTAATTGCATTTGAAATTAATTATATATATAATTTATTATACATAATTATATATAAGGATATCATTTTTCAGATCACTGCAAAAAAAGATATTTTTTACCACCAAATACGCCAGAATCGAGTGGAAAGATCAGCAGCCTTATGGAACACAATGGAATTTGGAAGATTTCCTAATTTATCATTCAAAAAAAATTATTTTACGTATTTTCCAGCAAAAGAAGCAGATGGACATCTTTTGGAACCTTATTAGACATTACAACATTTTTTTATTTACATATTTTCGGTATTTGTCGCATAATATTCAAAAGTCATGTAACAATCAGTCTAATAATTATAATAAAACAAAACACGTTGTCAAAACCTTTTGGATGTGTTCGCAGATGATTTAAATAATTTAAATTCCTTCGCAAAAGGCGCCAGAAATTCGGGGTCTACAATAGCGCATGCTTGAATTTAAACCGTTTGAAATTGTAAAAAAGTACCACTTAAAATAATGATATTTTAAGTGGTTTTTTTTTTGCATTTTATGATTAGTTATTATTATTTGGTTTTATCGCAATAAAAATTATCACTTATAACAATTTTTCGAAATTTTAACTATTTAAAATCTAAAGTTTGAGCAAAGATATCATGAGCGAAAATTACAGCCAATCAGGCAATGAGTGCGATGAGTGCCACTCAGTTTAATCATGCGCAGAAGAAGATGGCCCTCTAGGACTAAGATCGGTCATCGGATTTCATTAACCTAATATATATGTCATTTTTCAATATTTTTCTTCTAAAAACTTTAAATCTGAAAGCAATAGACACATTTTAAAGAGTAGTTCTAGTTTACCATGACTGTGTACATTTTCACTGTGTTTTATATGTTACTCTCGGCTTGCATTATTTATCCACCAATTGAATTTGTGTCCGCTGGTATAACAATAAAAGACATTTTTGCAAGTTGGTTAGGCAGTGAAAATGAGTTTTTCATACAATATCACATAAAAAGAAGTATTGCAACGTTATTCGTGCATTCTCTACTTCCTTTTGGTAGGTTTTATATTAATTAAAAGAAAAAATATAAATCGACGGTGTTGCTCCCAATAATTTACATATAATTTATAATAATTTTATTTATATTTACATATATTTTTGATTTAAACCACGTATATTTTATTAATTACAGGGTACCTTCTTGGTCTTGTATTCTTTGGAAATATTGACACAGCTAGAATATTTCTTGGAAGTGATAATCCTTTATGGCCCACACTTGCTGTTTGCTCGTTAATTGGACCAATTTACTCACTGTATAAGGTTTTGTGCTGGTCTGCAAACAATTGGTCGACACATCCAATTGCCGAAAGTCTTGCAGTGTATTGTAATAATAACACAAGGTGGATAAGCGTCGCTTCAGATATTAATATTGAATACAGAAGGTATTAATACGTAATGATACAAATAAAACATGTTACAAAACTTAAATTACACTATTTGTAAACTATTATTCATGTAATTATTATAAATTATTAATTTGTAATTTCAGGATAGACAAAATAGTGATAGACACAAATAGTGTCACACGCATAGTAGCAACTGACAATTGGATAATTAAAATCTCACCTTACAAGCTATATGTCGCACATCAAAGTGATACTGCTTTAATTGTTAATAAAAGTGATACTCATGTTATGTCGCCAACAACGAGGGGCGAAGTGCAATTCGTTAATATCGAGGTAAACATCTTAAATGCCTAATTCTTAAGGGCACTGGATCCAAATGTTAAGCTCAAAATTCAATTCTCCATTTTACTGAACGAAAATTATAGATAAATATTTTTTCGCACTGTAGCGCCAATCTTTTTTCAAATATAAGACTGTATACAGAGCGAAAAAATATTTAGTTTCGATACTTTTTGCATAAAACGAGGAATACAAAATCTAACTTCGAAATTCAATATTTCCATTTTACTTAAGAAATATTCGAATTTGATATTTTTTCGCTCTGTACGCATAATTGTAATTAATAATTGATTAATTCTACAAAGGGAAAAAATTCCAAATTTAATATTTGTTGAGTAAAATGAAGAAATCTAATTTTTAGATTAGAATTTACCTCCAACACCCTTAAGTAAAATGAAGAAATCGAGTTTTTAGATTGGAAATTAGTTCTAATACCCTTAAAAATGAAATAAATGTAGCTTTGCAAGTTACAATGAACAATAATAATTTGTGCCTGAAACAGGTGAAGCCTACAAGAATTGGAGCTCAGTCTTTCAACATACGACTGAATGCTTTGGATTTTAAAGACTTACAAGACAAAGTTTCAAGACCGATTACAGTTTTGGAAAATGTTACTTTCCACAGAACTGTTCTCGACAGGTTTATTGACACCTTCAAAGAAGAAGTTGCTAAAAATCCCTATTACGAGACCAACCAGGTAATAAAGCTTCATCTTTAGTTAATTTTGAATAAAATAACTTGTAATGAAAATCTTTTACACCAAGATAAATTATAATTCATTTAAATTTACAGGAATTGGAGCAATGCATAGGTTGTATGCAAACTACTTCAAACGTGAAGTTAAACAAATCATGTGAAAACGTCAGCGAAGATTTTGGTCCTGATGTGTGTGTTGCATGCTATTGTCGTCCCATGTGGTGCATTGAGTGTATGGCAAAGTGGTTAGTAGACCTTGGTAAAAACTATTAAACTCAAGACTTTTTCAATACTCATTTTTCCTTATTCTGTTCCAGGTTCGCATCAAGGCAAAACGAAAATGCTACAGAAACTTGGCTATCATCCAAATGCACTTGTCCAGTATGCCGAGCGAAATTCTGCCTTCTCGATGTTTGTTTAGTTAGAACTGTAAATTAAAAAGAAAAAATCTTTGTTTCATAAATCGAATGGACCAAAAGCACTAAAAAAGTGTAAAAAAGCAAACAAGCAACAGAGAAACTTTGTGATAGATAAAATCCGTGTTAATGTTATATTGTTGCCTATGCTTACTCAAGTCCAGATCTTGTCACAAATTATAAATAAGTTAGCGAGCGAAATGACACGGATAGTTTATGTTGAATATTGTTTTCTGTAAATAATGTGAAAGACTAAAAATTATATTTATGTAAGTTCGTGTGTGAAAATGTTTTATGAAATGCATTTACATATTGTTAAGATAATTCACTTTAGATTTAAATAAATAATCGTCATTTTCTACTGTATTTGTGCTGATTTGTGCTTTTACCTGAGAAATTGTACAATTCTGAGAAATTCCGTCATCGAGTCTCACTGAAACAAATTTAAATCCATGAAATTTAAATATTTATTTCTGTCTTAAGATTAATTTAATCATTTCTTTATTACCTTAATTTCTGAATATTTTCACTTTGCTGCACTATATTTTCACTATCGCTCTCTCTACTTCCATCTGTTGAAATAGTACTTTGAGGGGAAAAAGTGTCCTTCTGAAGTTCTTTTCGGCGTTTATTCCTTTGACGAAAACGTCCCGAATTTGAAATAGAAACTCGTCGTTTCTCGTCGTTCACATCAGTCGTTATTTGCACTTGATTTTTGCTACCAAATAATTCCGCAAAAAATTTTCTTGCAGCCATTTCAAAAAGTCCTAAAATTTTAAATTGTGGTTTTATTCTTTGATTGATGGATTACTCTTTCTTTTTTAAAACGAGTTCTTTGTAGGTCACCAAAAAATCAGTAATCAGACAACAATCATGATAAAATCTGTCATTCAAGATTACTGGAGATATTACACTTTGTTTAGAAATAAATAAATAAAAAAAGCTTTTTTTATACCTTTAACTATTTCGCATATTTAAAATACAACAAAACTATGCAACTGAGTGGAATTATATACCTTTCCTTCGGAACTACTTTTACAATTTGTTTTCAATGAACTCAAAAATTGTCCGTTCGAAATCACATATAGCAAAAATCTAATCACTGATAACACTCGGACGATGTTACATGCGAACAATCAACTGTTATCATTACGTATAGATGATCATTTAATGCACTTAGCTTTGATAAAAGGTGTAAAGTCTGTATTTTATGATTTGATAATACAAAGGAGAATTTTTAGCACAGAAAGAAGGAAAAACGAGATTTTTAAGAAGTCACTGGTTTATTCGTTTTATTAATTTAACGCAGACTATAAAAGGATTGCTGATTTATCGTCCAAAGAAACTTTTTTCCTCGAAATCAATCAATCATGCTTAGCAGACTTTGATCTGAATGAAGAAATATATTGAATTTAGAACTGGTTGTGGAAATAATTAATGGTTCTTCATTTTTCATTTTTAACATTCATAAATTAAAATATTATTTATTATTTACGAAATTAATTAATTATTTAGGCAAGATAATAAAGTACTCACTTTTCTCCGTTGTAAACATTGTTCTGGAGGGGATGATTGCAATAACAGATTGGCTATCCTGCAACATTCAAAATTCAGTAGTTTTAATAAAAATATCAAAAAAAGGGTAAAATATTTCAAGCTCAATTGCAAAGCAAATAATTAGGGTATTATTTTGTTAATGAAAAAAAAAACAAGCGGAACTTTTTGTCCTCTTTTTCGAAATTTGGAAATTTTAAAACAATATCATTCATACCAAGGAAATTCCCCACTGAATTGTAAATTACAGATCCAGACTACATTACCCTCTCATTTTTCATTTCCTTCTACATCTCCCCTATAACATCATGAACCGATGAATTATAAACCAACCAAGCTGCGGATCTCCTTCACCATAATTATCTTAAATCCCTCTACATATTTTGTACAATTCCAACACAGAATTTAAAACCCGAATAAAGAGAAATAAAATATAACTTAATCAAAAAAGAAACAAAAATTAATCGCTAGTACAAGAATCGAAATGTTATTATTATTTTTCGTTCTGTATTAATTCTACGTTCAGAGTGAAAAAAATGTTCAGAAAAGAAATTCATGAGAAAGAACAACTGGTTCTTATTTATTATGCAGCAGCTTGTGCAACAAAAGATATAAGTTCTTCCATTGCATTCATACACTATTGCATTAAATTCTCTTTTATTTTCCTCACCTCAAATTTTTCTGAGGGTATCAATGATTCCAGGTGTTACAGAGCTATTATTACGAGAATAATAAATAAACTACTATACGAAAGTCTCTCCCCTCTTCAACTATTATGCACGCGATTTGAAAGCAGCCCTAATACTTGATCTTTCTTTAGATTTTTTCGTAGCTTCGATAATATGATTTAATATTTCCTGATCTATCTTCAATCTCAATAAAAAATTTTTTTAAATCCAGTAGACTTTTTTGTCCTCCTTCTGATATTCCATTAAGAAAATGAAAATATTTCAAACAACTCCAGAGACAGTTTTAACATTATCGAAAATTAGTACTGCTTTAAATTGTTGTTTGCCCCCTCCAATCAATGCAAGCAAAAACAAAATATTTATTTTTGATATCCTCTGTGGACTCGCTTTTATTTCCAGTATTTCTTTATTAATTCCACTGCTATATTCGGTTTACCAGGACCGAAATAATACAGTTATAATGATAAAATCATTATATCTCGCTTGTGCAATGGCACATGCTGCAAATAAAATTGCAGTGTGTAGGATAAACAGACAGCGCCTACAGGTACATTTTTTTATTATTGTATTCGTACATTAATTAGCTTTTTTCGGACATAGTACTTCCAATTGCAATTTTTTATTAATACAAAATTGGTTTCAGTTAGTGCTTCGTGAAATAGTTCAGTTTTTGGAATTCGCCAATAAAAAGGAGAGAAAAATTCTGCAAGGCTTTGTTAACAAATATATCATTTTATATGTATTTTTTATTGCTGCAAACTACTTGGGAGCAACATCAGTGATCATTGGTCCAATTTTTATGCTCACGCCTTTTCCTACAGATGCTAAATATCCATTTCCAGTTGATTGGGCACCTATGAAATACATTATTTATATTCATCAAAGTTTAGCAGGATATCAAGTTTCAGCAGCAATGAGTCTAGACTGTTTGGTAGGATTTTTTTTGTGGTTTGTTGCAGCAAAATTTGAGGTGCTTTCTATAAACTTCCGGGAGGCAAAAAGTGAAACTGAATTTATTTTGTGTATACGACAGCATCAAGCCTTACTAAGGTAATTAAAATTGCATTCGTCTTCGTATTTTTGAAAATAATATTTTGCCTGTAATATTCATAATTTATAATTATTTGTAGTATTTTCATGAATGAAAATTTTTTAATTAAGCAGGTACACGAACGAAGTCATAAAAGCTGTACGTTATCTCATTTTTACAACTTTATCAACCGCCACAAGTGCCATGATATTTTGTGGTATACATCTCTTTACTGTGAGTGAAAATATTTTTTATATATGACTCTAAGAAGTGCATTTCATATCTACTCTTTAATTAAAAATAAATAGGGATATAAATACAAAATATAAATATTATGTACATATGTATATTATGTAAATATTATTTTATAAACAGCCAGAGCCAATAGTGGTGAAGATTCAGTCAGGAATTATTGTTTGTGCTGGATGTGGACTATTGTTCGTCAGTGCTTGGCCAGCTGAAGTTTTAATTCAAAAGGTACTTTTTTTTGGTATTATGACATTTAAATTTTGTGAATATTTTATTTAAAAACACTTTGCAAAATATTAATTGTTAAGACTGATTATCTGATTCATTTTTTAGACAGAAAAGGTCTCAATGGAGATTTATAATTCAGAGTGGATGGGAAAACCACCAAAACTTTTAAAAATATGGATATTTACACTACAAAGGACGCAAAGACCTCTTATCATAAAAATTGGTAGCATTCTTCCTAAGCTGTGCCTTTCTTATTATTCACAAGTATTATTTCATTTTTTATTACACTGTAAATCTGCTTGCAACTGGGCAATTCAATTTTTAATTAAAATTAGAATAATAGAAAGAACGAATTTATACTTATACATTTTTACAATTTTCAGTATCTTTCTTGTGCTGCAAGATATCTGGCAGCCATCCGAGTAATCGTAAATAAAGGATAGAAAAAACTAGATGTAATCTTGAGATATCGACTAAAAGCAATGTAAAAAAACTTAATCAAGATTGGACGAAATCCAAAACTATCCTATGCTCTACATTTTTATTACTCTTCAGTATCCAATTGCAGTAAATTGAAAGACACCTGTTTTTTTAATTTTTATACATTAAAACACAATCTATTTATATTACTCGCAATGGCTAGATATAGAGTTAGTATGTATACAATAAATTCAGAATCGAAACTATGTTTCGATAACTGGCAAGAAATTGCGCAACAGAATAAGGCACTCACTCACTTAATTTATTCATCAGCTTTTAAGGTAAGGGGGAAATACGGAAGTACAGAACATTGTTAACAATTCTAAGGTATAATTACCGCGAAACTCGTATCATAAATATATCAGAAATTAATAAACGTGAATTATTGTATTACGTGGTATTACAGTATCCCTTATAATTTTCCATGAAAATAATTTCACAACATTTCACACAAACTGACTGAAGTTCATTCGACAATAATAATAAAAAGGAAAAAAACAATGTAAAAATGAAATTGAAGTTTTCGCCCGAAAAACTCTTAACTTTAACAAAAATAAGTACTTGTTTGACTGTTTGTTGGCCTCCAGGGATTAATGACAGTAAATTTAGGATCATCGTTCTCGACATTTTGTGCTTTCTCTCTTTTTTATCGTCAATTTTCTTACTTATTCCCTTATTATGCTCAATTTATCAAGATTGGAACGATCATCTCGTCATGTCGAAATCGCTTTGTCTTACATGTGCTGTTTCTCAAATTGGTATGAAAATCGCAATTTGTAGAATTCATCGCCAAGATTTCCAGGTTTTATGCTTTTGCGTTCGTTATTTTTATTTTTGAAAACTCATCATATGATATTTTTTTATAATAAAAATATATTCATATTTCAAAAGTAATATGAACATATTATACCTCAGATTTTGATTTTCGAATTGATCACTTTTTTAAAAGAAGCTAATAGACGACAAAAAGAAATGATGAACTTCTATTTGAAAAAGTATATTATTTTGCATTTGGTTTTGTCTATTTCTTGTCACTTAACGGCATTGGCTTTTGTCTGTGGGCCTTTTTTCTTATCAACGGATCTCCCGACGGATGCCAAGTATCCATTTTCAGTTAATTCAAGTTTAATGAGAGGAATTATCTATTTTCATCAAACGACTGTCGCCTTTCAAGTTTCCTCTGCAATGACAATTGACTGTTTGTGTGCAATGCTACTTTGGTTTACAGCCACGAGATTCAAATTATTGTCGCAGGATTTAGAAAATATGAAAAATTGTATGGATTTATTTGAATGCATCAGACAACACCAAAATTTGTTAAGGTGAGTATTATAATAAACTAACTATATTTATATTTATTGTGCTCATTTTTTTAGCACTTTACTTCCTCATATAAAAAATATATATAATTTTTTTTTATTATTTTTTTGTATTAATATTAGATTACTTAATTTTATACGATGCAAAAAACCTTTTATATAATTATAATTTCCTTAATATTCAATTAAATCCATTAATCTTCTATGAGAAAGCAAAAATAACAAAAACTTTACAGAAAAGCTATATAGCCTTCGTTAAATTTTTGAGGATTTCAAAAATATTTCATTCGATACCTTATTATAGCAATTAAAATTACAATAATAGCAAAAAAACTTTTAGGTATATACGGAAATTGTGTGCAACCATTCGTTTTATAATTTTTGCTACTATTGCGGCGGCAGCTATTGGTACAATTTTTGCTGGCATTCATCTTTTTACTGTACGTTTCACCCCCTTACACCTATCCATAAAATAAGTCTACAAAATAAATAAAAATAAAATATTGAATATATTTTCGGAATTTGTAGCCGGAATCATTTATGATTAAAACACAGTTCGTATTCATTGTACTTTCGGCTGGTGCACTATTATTTATAACTGCTTGGCCAGCGGAACATGTTATTCAAACGGTAATATTGAATTTTTTAATCTTTTATAGCCGTTTACACTTTGAATAAAATTCATAAAAAAATATTCGTTATTACAGACTGCTGAAGTAGGATATGCCATTTTTAAGTCAAACTGGACGAACCAATCACCGAAACTGTTAAAGTGCTGTATTCCGATTTTTCAGATTGCACAAGAACCAATTATTATAAAGATTCCAGGTATTTTGCCAAAATTATCACTGCATTATTATTTTACAGTAAGTATTTTTTATTTTAAATCTATACTATAATTTAAATTGGGCTCAAGTATCAGACGTCCAATGGTACCAAATTAAAATTTTCCATAATTTCTTTTAGTTAATTAAATTAATTATTTTTTCAGTTTATTTCTAAAACTTTCTCGTACTTTGCAACGGTACGAATTCTCATTAGTGCAGAAGTCGAAAACGCATAAGTTGTGAGTTATATAATAGTTAAAGAAATATCTGAATAGTGTACATCACTTCCCTTATCTTTAGATAAAAATATAATCGAAATCCTTGAATTGTTCCAAATTATATTTCTATCCACAGTGTATTTTATTCCATGAGTAAGAATTTTGTTTATTTATAGTTATTTATTTTTAGAAACATACGTAGAAAAAGATAAAAGAAGATATTTTTTAACTTTTCATTAATTACCGCATTGTTCATAAATGTCCACATTTAAAAATAATTCAATTTTAATTAAAACAACCAAGATCAGGAGAAAAAAATCAAAACCAATCACACTGACTTTTTTAATAACACAAAATTTTCGCAAAACATATTAAAATGGCACTTATTGTTAGTTCCAGTAAATGTTCAATAATCTAATTGTATTTGTCGAATATGTAATGTTCCTCTTTATATTAACAAATTTTGAATAATTCTAATATGCGAAATATCGCTTAACACTAAACCGGAAGGAAATTGAGCAACAGAATGTCTGATTCTCACTTGACTTATTTAGCAGCCTACGAAGTAAGGGTAAAATTCTGTACAGACCTGATGTATAATTATCGCTAGAAACTGGGAAACCTCACAATTTCCGCGAATCGATTATAAATTAATAAACCGCTTCTTACCCCCTACCTTAACACTTGGCAATTATCTCATTGAAATTATTATTCTCATTGAAATTATTCCATAGGAATCGTATTCACAACATTGATACAAGTTATTTTCACCAAATTTTCTTAATTTCAAATGATAAGCACAAGTGTTAAAATGAGATTTAAAATTACGCCAGAGACTCTCTTAAAATTTACAAAAATAAGTACATGTTTAACTCTATGTTGGCCTCCTTTGACTCATATTTCGAAATTCAAGATTCTTCTAATGGACTGCTTGTGCTTTATCTCTTTTTTATCATCAATTCTTTTGCTTCTTCCGTTGTTAAACTCAGTTTATCATGATTGGAATGATCCTCTAATTATGTCAAAATCAATCTGTCTCTCATGTGCAGTTTCTCAAGTTTCTATGAAAATTGCTGTGTGCAGGATTCAGCGTCATCGTTTTCAGGTTTAATAATTTTAACTGTTCGTTCATATTCTTTCTCTCCCACTGAGTACTTTTTGACAAACACTATTTCCTATCTAACTTTCAATATTTCTTAAAATTAACAAAAAGATCTTTTCATCTTAGGTTTTACTTTTTGAAATGAGATCATTTTTAGAAAAAGCTAATGGCACAGAAAGAAAAGTGCTCCAGTACTTTGTGGATAAGCACGTAATTTTACATGTAGTAATTTCTGTTGGATGTTTTTTGACAGCTTTAATTTTTGTCTGTGGTCCATTTTTATTATCAACACCTCTTCCAACTGATGCTAGATACCCTTTTTCGATTAATTCGAGTATTTTTTATGTCATTTACTTGCATCAAAGCACTGTTGCTTTTCAAGTTTCATCAGGAATGACCATCGATTGCTTGTGTGCTAGTCTGCTTTGGTATACAGCTGCAAGATTTAAATTATTATCAAAGGATTTCCAAAATATCAAAAATAAAAATGACATCTATCAAAATATTCGTCATCATCAAAACTTGTTAAAGTAACAACATAATATTAGAGTTTATACGATATTTATTATTTAGAAAGAATTAGTTAATTTTAGAATTTAGTCTGTTATATAATTTAGAATTTTCATCGGTTATATAATTATTACAGTTATGGAAAAAACGTGAAATCGGCAATTCGATTTTTGGTATTTTCTACTATGATCACGTCAACTATAGGCGTAGCTTTTGCTGGTGTTCATCTTTTTACTGTACGTAATGTGTATTATATTATATTTATATATCCTCTCAAATCTTTTTTTTTCAATTTTTAAATGATTAGTAAAATTTTGATTTATAAAATCTGCTTTAATTTCACAGCCAGAGTCATTGTTGATTAAAGCACAGTTTGGATTCATTATATGTTCTGCAGGTGCATTACTTTTTATAACTGCTTGGCCAGCTGAGTATGTAATTGTAGAGGTAATACCTTGTTTACTTAAAAAATACAATTTTTCTTTTAAAAAATACAATTTTCATTTTTTATGGCTTTTCTGTATATTACAGTCTACTGAAATAGGATCTGCAGTTTTTAATTCATCTTGGGTTGGACTTCCACCTACACTTTTAAGATGCTACGTCCTCGTCCTTAAAATATCAAATACACCTATTACTGTAAATATAGCAGGTATCCTTCCAAAACTGTCTCTCCATTATTACTCTCATGTAAGTATTTATTTCTAGTTTTTATATACTCATTTTATTGTCCGGTGAAATGGCCTGTTTTTACTTTTATTCAATCGAAATAATTTCTAACAATATATCTATAGATTGTATTATTTTATATAATTTTATACATTTCATAATTTAGTATTTAATAATACCGTTTCTGCGCGCTCTTGTAATTACTTTGGTAATTAGAAAAAATGTGAGACCCTGTGTACTATTCATGATCACCTCATCTGTGTAAAATCTCATTTAATATTATGTATGTAGAACTCATTTTATATTTTATGTTTAAAGAAATATAAATTCCCTAATAACTTAACTTTCTATTATTTCAGTTTGTTTCAAAAATCTTTTCGTACCTTGCTACGTTACAAGTTGTGATGTCCAGCAAGTATGAAGTTTGAGGTGTATACCTATTGAATTGGAAATTCATAAATGAATGTATTTCGTAATTAATTTTCTTATAATAAATGTCATTTAATAAATTACTGTAGTATTATTTATGAAAAAGCTTACCTGCTTCACAATGCCATTTAGTAAACTTTGAATTCTTCTCTGAAACTATAAGGCATGGAATCCTTAGCAAATTATAAACTTACAATTTTTCTGGAACATTTAAGCTCTTTCTTCTTTGTCCTTTTGCTTCGTTTTTCTGAAATCACAGTCACTTGATAAATATGAAATAAAATAACAAAAAATAAGGAACACACAAATAAATGTAAATATTTCCCATTTTATCAACTCTGCTCTTTTTGCTATTAGAAATTTAACTATGAAATTATTTTTATATTTTATCCAGTGGAATAAAACTTATATAAATCTAATTTAAATGATTTTTAAAATTTCATATATTCTATATTTACAAAATACAACTTTCATTCATCTAATTCTTTCTCTAAATGTGTTATTCTATAAAGAAATGAAATAATCTTTAATATTTTCGTGAGGAAAGAATTCCATAAGAAGGCTTCACCATATTTCGTTTATTTATTATTTAGTAATTTATGCAGGGGAATAACGCATCATACAATATAAGCTGTAATTATACCTAGCAAGAAATAGCAGGAAACACGGTTACTGTATCGTAAAGTCATTTTATATTCAGTATTTTCTAGAATTCTTGATATTTCACGATATTCTAAGGTATTGCAACATAATTTAACAAGGAGATTCACCCTTTCCTTATTGATCTCCACATTCAGTATAATTTTAACATCTCAAGTGGTAGTTTTCTATTTCCAGATGCTCCAGACTTTATACCTTTTTTCTCTCGAAGATCTTTAGATCTGAAATAAATCTAAATCATTTTTCAAAGTTTTCTATAATCTAATAATTATATAATCTAAATTATAAGAGAAGCAATATCGTAATGAAATTTCAAATCACACCGGAAGCTTCTTTGACAATATCAAAATTCAGTACTGCTCTAACATGCTGTTGGCCTCCATCGCCTAATTCAAGCAAATCTAACATTTTTATTCGTGATATTTTATGCTTTTTGGCTTTTACTTCAGCAATTTTATTACTGATTCCACTTTTAAATTCAGTGTACCAAGATCGAGGTAATTCGGTGATATTCTTAAAGTCAATTTATCTTTCTTGTGCTGCTGCTCACGTTGCAAATAAAATTGCAATCTGCTGGATTCATCGACATCGTCTTCAGGTTCATTTCTTCTTCTTAATTAAAAAAAACCAATACCTACTTATCTTTATACCTACCTACTCAGTTTAATTCTGTTATTAATTTTTTTTAAACAATCCCTAGTATTTACTGAAAGAAGTAACAGATTTCCTAAATAAAGCTAATGAAAGAGAAAAAGGCATGATGCAACTTTATGCAAATAAATATGGAATGTTGCATGTCCTTTTCACAACTTCAAATTACATAGGATCATTAGCAGTCATTTTGGGACCTCTATTTATGTCAACACCTTTTCCAACGGACGCCAAATATCCTTTTCCTATAAATTCTAAAGTTGTAAAATACATTATTTATGCTCATCAGAGTCTGGCTGGATTTCAAGTTTCAGCTGCAATGAGCATTGACTGTTTGGTAGGGTTTTTCTTGTGGTTTGTTGCAGCAAGATTCGAACTTTTATCTCTTGACTTTAGAAAAGCAAAAGATGAAAGAGAATTCCTTTTGTGTGTCCATCAACATCAAGAATTATTGAAGTAAAAAATAATTTTATATTTCTATAAACTATATTTTTCTCATTTAATATTTAAAAATAGTAAAATATTTTTTACGCCTAGATATGCGAATGAAGTTAAAACAGCAGTTTGTCTTTTAATTTTCACAACCATATCAACAGCTACATGTGGCATGATATTTTGTGGAATACATATCTTTACTGTAAGTGAAAATCGTCGATAATGTGTAATAATAGTAAAATAGACCATTTTTATTTTAAATATAAACTAATTTTTCAAACTAGCCTGAAGAAATGCTTGTAAAAATACAATCTGCTGTTATTGTAAGTGCTGGATGTGGACTTTTATTTGTAACATCTTGGTCAGCTGAACATGTTATTAAAACGGTAATGAAAGTACATATGGTATATTCAAAAACAATTTTCTATATATACAAATTTTTTGTTCCATCATTTTTTCTAAATAAGTATTTTTTATCTCTTATTTTATAGTCTGTTGACATTGGATTTGAAGTTTATAAAGCATCATGGGTCGGACTATCAACAAAAAATTTGAAGTCGAGGATTATTGTACTTCGAAGATCGCAGAAACCTGTAACTGTGCAGATAGGAGGAATTCTGCCCAGACTATCTCTCTCTTACTATGGCCAGGTAAGCTTTTTTAGGCTATTTTTTATTTTTTTTCCTTCATATAATAAAGAACTATTAGTGTTTTCTACTAATTTCAGTATCTTTCTAACGTGGCTTCTTATCTCGCTGCTGTTAGAATTCTAGTAAGAATTGAATGAGGAAGCTCAGTTTTAAAATGAAGCTAGTTAGTAACAATTAATAACAATATTTCAAACACAATTTTGATTGAGTCCAGTTTTAAAATAAAAGACCAAGTAATTACTTGCTTTGGTTACAAGTTTACAGCTTTTTATTCATAAGCTGTTTTGACTTAAAAAGTGGGATTAATAAAAATAAGTCTGTTTTTGCATGTACGTTTATATCGTTGGAAGTAATAAAAAAAGTAGCTTATTTAACCATTTGTCTATCTCAAGACCTATTTCCCATGAGAAACAAAATATAACTAATGTACTATTATGTATAATTATAAAAAATTAACAGTACAAAAAAGTTTTTGCAAATACTAATTTATATAGTATCAGACTTGTATAAAAATAACTAAAACGTGAGATTCAATAAAAATAATAAGGTGCATGTTACCGTAACTAATTGTGGATACCTTATGACAGCATCAGATGAATACCAAAAGTTTGTTGTTTCTGAAATTAGTAAAGAGAAAATAAATAAGAGAAAATTTAAGTGAAAAAAAAACTTGCAAGATATTAAATGTTGTCAACGTACTTTTTTTCTCATTTGGATCACGGGATCCACATTGCCTGTAGCCCAAAGAAGTTCTTCTCTTTTTTGGTACATAACCCGGAATATATAAACTTGGAGCAGCCAATTTTCCAGTAGATATCAGTGTGTTAAAATCTTGATCGAGTTTATTGGCAATAGGTCCTGTAGAAGAAAATAAAAATACAATAAAAGGAAACTTATTAATAAAATAATGTTTTAAAGATTTACCTCTAAAGTGTAATAAAAATTGAACACATCCACCATCATGAAGCGTTTTAGTTTTTCTACTATCGACAGACACCATCCATTCTGGAACTCCCATCACTTCTCTCACGTCTTCCAAAAATTGAGCTCTAAAATGAAATTTTCAAAAATAAACAAACCTATTTACCAATTTGTTTAATCATTTATAAATTTGCATAAAAAATTCCAAACTCACACTACAAAACGTGGTGGTCTCCTTATATTTGCGTATTTTACAATGTCGTGATCTGGATCAATATTGGCACATGCATATCGATATCCGCCAAAATTTTTGTCCATTATAATAATAGATTTCCCCATGGCAGAGAAAGTGCCTTCCAAAGGAAAATTAGAATCTGAGAAAACTCGTCTTTCAAGTCCTATATCTATGGGTCCCAGACGAGCTGAAACGTCTCCAACGTAACATCGCAGGGGTAAGTCTGGACCACACTCTTGCTTGTATAAATCCTCCTGTGAAAAGCAATTTTATTATTATAAATATATATTTTAAATTCCTTGTTTTATTATTTATTTATTATTTAATTCATCTCACGTCTAAAGGAGCAGCCAACTGTGTAAAAAAGGGATTCCACATATAACCACCTGCCACACAACGCGTGTCTTTCACTTGTACAGTTGCATCCACTCCCACAGGATTCACATAAATTGCCCAATTATGATTTCTCGTCTGTACATTAAAAAAATGTTTAAACATTGAAATCGACAATAGATCCATAATAAATCAATAAATTAAAACTACATTTTAAATTGACAAGTGTGTAAATTAGGTCAAAAGGTTTGGTTGGGATCATCTCCAACCAAAATAATAATAAACAATTAATAATAAAATTAGCGTACAATGTTGCGATCATTTTCTCCAGGATGTCTGAGTTTCACTTCGATAATAGTGTCACTTTGACTGTTGTCTCTGTATATCAATTGAGTCTGAAAGTATATAATAATAATAATAAATAAAAAACGCATGTGGCGCGTTAATTTGAACTAGTATTTTATAATTTAGTTAACAAAAAATTGAAGCTTTTACCAATCTAATGTATCCATAGGCGTAGCCGTAAGGATGATGAAAAGAGGCAATTGCCCTCAATTCCCTGGCTTCAGAAGGGGCATAGCCTCTTTCTACCGAAGCACAAGACCACCTGAATGTAAAATAGATGATTTAGAAAATAGTCCTGAGGTTTCGAATTTTTTTATTTTAATTATACCTATACCTCAAGTTTCTATCCTTTTTGTGAATCACGACACTCCGGCCTAAAATACTTCTTGGTCCAAATAGGGGAAGCAATGTGTCATTATATGTTGCAATATACCGAGTCTTGTTATCTAGAGTGCCAAATTTCCCACTTAAGTCACCCATTTCATACTGATCAGTTGTACCAGCTTCTGGCAGAGGTACATGTTTTGTGTTAACTTTCAATGGATTCCAGTGTCCGTATAGAGTCGAGTCCTCACACGGAAATTCTAAATCCATTTCCACAGGCGTCTATAATATCATAGATTAATATTAAATTTCAATGCTAAAAGCGAATTTAAAAAGACATTAAAAAAGATACTAAGAAAAAGGAACTATTATATCTTTTCTTTTTATTACAAATCGAACCCTTTACCATGTGAACATGATAGCCACTCGTTATTCCGGATAAACCTTCCAAATTAACTTCAACATCAGTCACATCGTACTCGCTTTGTTGAATGAACTCCAATTTTCCTCTGACTGGTGTTGGATCTTCACCATTTCCGAACCAACTTTTTACCACTGCCTTTCTTCTGTAAACTCTACTAATTCTGGAAAATTTTTGATACAAACGTTAAGAACAAGTTCAAATCTGGTAATTAAATTTCTGAATTTTAGAACAGGTCTAATATTATCTTTCTTCAACATACATTGAACAAGCAAGTCTCTCTCCTCTTGCTTTAGGGCCATGATCATCGTAGATAACTACACTCTTTCCTAATATGCTTTCGTGCCCAGATAGAGGAATATTATTATCTGTGAATAACTTTCTGGTTAATTTAGATCCAAAAATCTTCCTCCCTGCAATTTCCAGTGTTTCGAGTCTAGTCAAGTCACCCAATCGACAAAGGGTGGCCTCATCAGGGGAGCATCGATTTGGTTGATTCAAACCCCACTCTATCTAAAATAATAAATCAAATTAATATCAAGAGTTTAGAACAGGTATTAATATAAAAACATAATTATAATTTTATAATTTAAATCTCTATACCTTTTGAGGATTATATACTGCACCAACACTGAGACATCTTTCCTGCCACTCATAGAAGTCTTTCCCTGGTGGGAGATCGTGTATCATCCATCTGAATTGAACACGAATCAGAATTTTATTTTTTTTAATTACTAATCACATTTTCAGAATAATATAAATCTTTGTTTTATTTAAATATTGAAAATTCTACCTATGCTCAGCAGAATTATTCAATGTAGTTCCATCAGCATAAACTAAATTTTCCACAATAATTGTGGTATCCATCTCAGGCTCATCTGTTGGCTGTCGAAATATTATTTTGCCAACTAAGGGATATCGAAATATTACTTGAGCAGTTGTTAGTGGCATCGGTCCAGCATTTTTGGGTAAATGAGGGACAATGGTTCCACAGACCCAGGGATTGATACTTTTGTTATCAGTCTCATTAAGTCTGAAAAAGGTCAACAAATGATAACGAACTGCGAATTCCTTTCCTTTTATAATTAAATAGCAAAAGTATTTGCTTCCTCATAGAAATTCTGATAAAAACATTAATGATTTTTCATGAATTCACGTACTTGTGAAGTACCAAAGAACGATGCACAATACTGTGAGGTCCTGAAAGAGGAAGATTGGCATCCCAGTAAAGCCCACTCAATTTGGCACTTCCATCAAGAATATCAATGTGAAGTGATCCTTCCTTACGACCTTGAAGTTTCCCTGATAAATCTCCTATGGCGTATTGTTCTTGCGTCCCAAGACCTACAAGAGAAAAATACAGTAATTTAATTAAAATGTATAAAATAACAATACAAAAAATACAATATATAAAATAGATTGTGAAGAATTTTTAGCTACCTGGTGGTGGCACTTCCTTCTCATTAATCTGCAATGGATTATACATTTTTTTAGTGGTTGAACAGGGTTCATCAACTCGTTCTAAATATTTTGCAGGTTCCTCAGGTAACTCGTGAATTCTGTATGCTGCAATTTTTGTCTCATAACGGAGTCTTGTTTCCAGGTCATTTACAGGAGTCAAGGAAACATTTAGCCATGTTGGATCAAAGGGTGATTCTTGAGTAAATGTGACTTCCCCTTTTATACCATTAGAGTTGATCAAAGCCCTAAGAATGAATTAAAAATTGTTTATCCTTTTCTCATCAATTTGTTATAATTCATATTTTCTTTCAAAAAACACTCACTTAGCCAAGATGGGCCTTCGATACTTTATTTTAGCACACGCTAAAAAGGCATCGCCGTGAGTTGGGTGGAAAAGAACTAAATATAACAAGCGATGTGATCCAATAACATCGGTGGGTAAAAGATCCAGACCAGGATCTCGATAAAAAGTTTTGGTTTTTCTAGTCGGATTTGTAGCGACTTTAATTTTTCCTAAACGCACATCAATATCACCAATTGCCTTGCCTGGGCCAGCATTATCTGGATTAAATACAGTCTGGAGTATATTGCAGTTACTTTTATCTAAAAATTGAAAAAATCATCTTTTTAGTTGGTATAGAAACTTATATAGATATTGATATTTTGTATTAATATTTTATGAATATTGCTTTCTTATAAATACCTTTGCCAGGGTCAAAAATATCCGTAACGTAAATTTTCCACTGATGTTCAGTAAAATCGACAGGAGTTGGGATCAACTGATTAGCATGATGCAAATTAGAATGAATTATTGTCTCTGTTATATTTTCCCCTGCCTGACCACCAAGCCATCTAAACCAGACGGTTCCAGCAATCGGTCCATGAAAACGAGCTTCGGAAACTTTTTCTGCATTTCGATCAAGTACCTACAACCCAAAATAATTTTAATTTACTTTTATAAATATCTGGGTTTTCACTCAATTATTTTTTGGAATTAATTTCAAATATACCGTAATTGAAGCGCAGATAGTTTTAGAACTATAAGTATCTCTAAGGACTAATCCTTTTCCCCAAAGTCCTTTTTCACCAGTTAAATTAAGCCCTGGTACTTCCACTGAACCTGTTTCATTACCAGGCATTTGCAAAGGTCCCAGTAATTCTGTTAGGTCTATCACACTAAAAAAATTCATAGAAAATATTTGACGTATTTTATACTTGATTATAATTATAATTTATAAATTATTGTAATAATGAAAATACCTTTTTCCTAAGTTTTGTTCGTCGCACCGGTCGTTGATGATAGTATAATCCACCGGAAACTGTGTAATTGACCACTCCCATAGTTGATCCGGATATTGAAGAGTGGTCTTTAAAGAAAATCCAATTTTCACATTTTCAACGCTGCCCGGTTCAAATTTGATCTCACCATGAAGTCCCCCTGAGGAGATGTAAGCCGCGAGTCTCAAAGCATCTCCGGTTGCGACTGTAAAGAATTGAGAGAAGTTTTAATTTTTTAAATAAAAGAGAATGTGCAGACTCATTTTTATATTTAACACAATCTAGAATCGGATCAAAAATTCCATGACCTCAATTGATTAAAATACATTAGACAAAATGAAAAAGAGTAGACATAATCATAAATAATAAATCATAAATAGTAAATCATAAATAATAAAGCATAAATAATAAATCGTAACTAATGAATCATAAATAATAAATTGTTCTTATGAAAAAATGATAACAATGGAAAATTAGTATGCAGTAGGTATTAAGAGTTAAGCATTAAATTCATTTTTAATTTTAATTATAAATCAAAAAAAATTATTCGTAACTACAAAGGTAATTTTCTCAAGTACACATCGTCATCTTTATTATCTTTTTATTGTCGAGGGGAAAAAAATGAAAAATATCCATTGAATGAAGTTACTTAAACTCACCACAAAATGTTAACAACACTATAAACCACATTTTTATCGACCAGAAATATCACAGCATTTTTAACAACTTAATTTTATAATATTTGTGAAGTTGATAATCAGCCTACTTCAAAATCCATACCGGATGGAACTAGAGTCTTGCTCCGGAGAGTCAAGGTATGTCTAGAAGGAACTTTCTTATTTCTTCGAGGACTTAGTAGTGGGAGAACAGTGAAATGGAGAACGATGAACCTCACCAGGAAATAAGTGGGGAGTGATTTCAGGTATTTCACTACACATAACGGTACCAAACAGTAATTTTCCATTTTCACAAACATTGAAAATTCCCGAAAAACTTATTTCTATAAATAAATGATTTAAATAACAATTCCAAAAAATTTTTTCATTATACAGTATTTTAAAAATATTTTTCAAACATATTTAGAGATTGTTTTGTGAATTTTCCAGTGTCGGGAAATTTTAATTTCAGGAATTTTATACACAGAGATTTTTTTTAATTTAGAGCACCACTATAATCACTCTTTAATTTTAAAAAAACTATTGAATTACTTGTAAGTATGAATATCACTCGTATAATTATTTAGAAAGAATAAAAATTAATTCATTCGATTAAGCGAAGCACTGTAGATTCCATTTCTGACATTTCTCACGTTAATTATGATGAGTACGCGGCTACAAATTTATGAAATATTGATTTGTGTTCGTGGAATGGCTTGATCAGTAATTTTCATGATTAATTTATGACATCCATCCACTTCATAGATATTGACTGTCTCAACATTTACTTCGGCTTCTGGCCAGATCCATTTCTAGACGTGTAAATATGTGAACACATTTTACATGCGTTTAAATTGTATTTCTTTAAAAAACAGTTTAATCATTTTTATCAGTGGAAAAATGACAGGTCAGAACAAACACGAAATTTTATTTCGAGCTTTAAATATTTACGGAAGGCTTAATTCAACGTGGCCTCCAAATATGGGTGCAAAAATACAAAACATAATAGTGCACGAGTTTCTTTGGTGGTTAACATTTTTAAATGTTATTGGTCTCCTGATTCCCTTATGTTTAGGGGTGTACCATTTTCGAAATGATATTGAGATTTTAGCCCAAGCAGCTTCTGAATTGACAGCGCTTATTGAAGTCTTTTTCAATATGATAATTTGCAAATTTCAGGAAAGCCGATTACAAGTATGTAAAGAAATTCATGTAATTTATAACATTCGTCATTTATAAAATTCATAATTTATAAAATATGTAATCTATAAAATTCATAATTTATAAAATATGTAATCTATAAAATTCGTAATTTATAAAATAAGTAATTTATAGAATGACATTTTTTGACAATCTACACAACCAATTTCAATAATTGCATACTCGATAGATAATTCTTCACACAATTAAAAACTTCCAAAGGGATGCAGATTACGAAGAAAAAAATGTAATGGAAAAGTATGCCAAGAGATACTTCAAATTTCAAGTATTTCTTGGGTCGTCCTTTCTCCTGACGGCTGTAGCTTTCTGCTGTTCTCCCATTGTTACCACCAGAATATTTCCGGCAGATGCTTGGTATCCTTTTTCTGTAAAACCTTTATGGACAAGAATATTAATTTATACATCGCAAGTTTTTGCCATAATACAAACTGCTCTCTGCGTTGGTGTCGATTTAATGGTTGCGGCTTTGTTTTGGTACTTATCAGTACGTTTAGAACTTTTGCAAAAAGAATTAAGAAATACATGCACTGAAGAGGATCTAGAGAAGTGCATTATAAAACATCAAGAATTGATAGCGTTAGTATTTTCAATTAAAATTTTTCAATTAAAATTTTTTTATTTTATTAATACAGTACTGATCAAAAATATGTGTACGTCTTCTTTCCACTTAAAAAATAGATTCTTCGACGAAATTTCGGAAGCAGTTTGTTTTTTAATTATTAAAAGTACTTTTACCATGGCTGTTACTATTGTATTTTCTGGCATCCAATTTCTTGGTGTGAGTATTTTTAATTTAATTAAAAAAGTATTTAAAAATAATGCTCCTATACCTCTAGGAAAATTTAATTATAGCCTATGTTTTGCGTAGGTAGCATGCACCTTTGGATGTAATTTCAAAATTTGTATTAATGGCGGTTGCCGCATGTTTGAGGCTTTATGTCACTTCGTGGGCTGCTCAAGATCTAAAAGAACAAGTAAGTTTAAATAACTTCCAATTTTTTACAATTATTTAATTATTTTCCAACACCAATTCTATGTATACTAAATAAGGTAATAACTTATAATAACTAAGTACTAAATATTATTTTGAAATGTAATGCAGAGCGAAAAAATTGCGGAATCTATTTATGAATCATCGTGGATTAATAAATCCGTTAAAATACGAAAATCTTTAACGATTATGATCTTCCGAAGTCGGAAACCATTTGTAATATCTGCACCAGGAATTATCTCTGTATTTTCTTTAGAATACTATGCTACCGTAAGTATTTACGCAATTTTTCTCTGATTATTCTCGTAAAGAAAAATTTATTTATATAAATTTATTTATTTATACACGGGTCAAATAAAAAGTTAGAATTTGAACTTTTCGTTCCTTTTTGTGGATTGTTTCAGTTCCTTGCGACGACATTAAATTATTTCATGATGTTAAGAGCTATCATCAAGTAGTATAACAAAAAAGGTGATCTTAACATAAACTCAACAATCAACATTTTTCAACAATTATTATATTAATTTATAAATACTGTAAAACAGACAAAAAAATAATTTGAATAAAAGACTTATAAGGCTGAACATTTTTTGGATTTTCAACAATATGTTTCTTTTTTGAAATAAACACACGACAAAGAACAAAGTTCTCCAAATATTTTATTAAAGTTTTTTAAAATCTGTAATACTTTCCAGAGAAGAATTCTGAAACAGTTTTCTAAATTTTCCTTGAATTTAAAAAACGTTAATGAAATATATGAAAACTAGTCCTATCCAAAAGTCGATGACACTCAAGGAAAGTTTCGATAAATAATTTTTTCCGCGTAAAAAATCCATCAAGTAAAAACGAACCTGAGAATTTGATGCAAACTTCTGGAATTCACGGCAATTTCGAATGCAAGACACATTTGCATTTTATCAAAGAGTTAGACTAAAATTTCTAGCAATATTAGGTGGCAAGAGAGTTTCCTTATAATTTCCAGTTTTACATTTTCGAATCAATGCGAATTTAATTTATTTATTAACTAGCCCCAAGCAAGGTATTCATTTAATTCTTAGGAGACTATAAGGGGTATAGTTACCGTTAATCGTTCCAATATTCCAGGCGTGAAATGCAGTGCGAATGGAAGGTATAATTATTAGTTAACTTCTGAATTTATTATAAATTATCTCGAGTGCATTATACGCCACGTCTCTTTCTATGTTAAAGGTCAGAAATGAATTTTCTCTATAAGACAGTCAGTTTCTTAGACACATCGCATCAGGATCACACATAACGTATATTTCACAAGAATAAATCATCTAAAAAAATTCTCAAAATCATAAAATCATAATTCAGAGAAAGTAAGACAAAAAATTAAAGAAATGAAACTAAAAGTCAAACCCGAAACCCTCTTATTGCTTACAAAAATATCTATAAATTTGAATGCCTGCTGGCCACCAACATCTGATCTTTCATCAGCTAAAATAATTATTTTGGACGCTCTCTGTTTTCTTTGTTTATTATCGACTCTTTTATTACTTTTTCCTTTGTGGTACTCAGTGTATCTAGATTGGAATGATCCCCTTGTTTTGTCAAAATCACTTTTGATGTCGAGTGGAGCAGGTCTCGCTGCTGCCAAAATTATAATATTTAGAGCCAATCGCCATCGCCTCCAGGTGAAACTTTATTTTCTATTTTTTATTGTTTTCTTGTAACTTTGTTTTTGTACTTCCTATATTCCTCAATCTTCAATTTTGGTGAATTCACAGTACTTGATGTTTTATTGTAGGTCTTACTTGAAGAAATGACTAATTTTTTGCGAAAAAGCAATGAAGAAGAAAAATATGTGATGCAACAGTATGTGGACAAACATGCAATACTGCATATCGGATTGTCAATTTGTTGTTATTTGGCGACGATTTTGGTGACTATCGGTCCATTCATATTATCTACGCCTTTCCCAACAGATGCCAAATATCCTTTTTCACTGAATTCAAGCATTACGAGATTCGTCATTTTTGCTCATCAAGGCATTGTAGGCTTTCAAGTTGCATCTGCGATGTGCAGTGATTGCCTCGCTGCTAGTCTCATTTGGTTTACTGTTGTGAGATTTAAACTCTTATCAAAGGATTTCCAGAATATTCAAAATATTTTACATTTTCAACAATGTATCCATCAACATCAACATTTACTAAGGTTTATAATATATCGACATGTGTAATAGATTAACAGATCCATAATATAATTAATTAATTAATATTGCTATATATAATTGGTGTATATAATTCCATTGAATTATTTAAATTTTCATCTCAGATACGGACATGAAGTTGGTAACGCGATTCGTTTAATGGTTTTCACAACGATGACAACTACAACGATTTCTAGCGTATTTTCTGGAATTCACATATTTTCAGTAAATAATTTCATAAAAATATTACCACTTAGCAATTTTCCATGAAAATTTAGTAACGAATTCTTATCAAATTAACTATAAAATAATCTACTCGATAAAAGAAGGACTTTCTTTAATTGAACATTTAAAAATTTGTTAAAAGTATTTTGTTGTAAAATTGAAATACATAGTACAATAACATTTTTCTCTTTTATAAAAAAAAAGAACGAGGCATTCATAGATAAGCTACAATACATCGTTTGTTTAATTTCGGGCGGTGCCTTGTTATTTTTGACAACCTGGCCAGCAGAGCTTCTCATCGATGCGGTAATTTTTAATTTTCTCACGGTTTACTTACATATACTTAAAGAGAATTACTTTTGCAGTGTAACGAGATTGGAAATTCTCTATTTAAATCATCGTGGAGCAAATTACCACACAATGTAAGGAAACAATGGATTTTTGTTATTCAAACATCTCATCAAGTGCCAGTAGTTATTACAATTCCTGGAATGCTACCAATTTTGTCTTTAAAATATTATACTGACGTAAGTATATTTTACAAAATTATTCATTTCATTATTTAATTAAAAATCTAAACAATTAGGATTAGTCAGAATTATTGATTTCAGTATTGGTCCAAAGTATTTTCCTTTTTCGCCACTGTGAGAATATTGGTCGAGTGAAAAAGAAATAGTGGAGTTTGTAAACATTGTAAAATTTTGTATGATCTATTATAATGTAGAGTTCTTACTGTTATTAATAACTGATACATCACAAAATATAATTATTTAAAGAATATAATAATTAAATAACACTAAATATATAATAAGAATAATAATATTCTCTAAAATCTTAAATTTTCGACTAAATAAAAAACAAATGTTAATAGAAGGTCATTCAGAAAATATAAAAAATGTCGATTTCAGGGCGCTAATTCAGATATAATTACTGACATACACACAAAATATATAAAACATCGTTGTACCCCCTTCTGTGAAAATGGGCAATCTAATGAAAATCTCATTAGTCACATTAATCAAACATCATCAATCTGCCATTATAGATAATCATGATATAAATGCCACATCTCGCGACGCGACTGTATCAATTAATAAATCTATAACCAAAATGACCTAATAATAATATTAATAATAAAGTTTATTACATCATCATCCTTAAGGTCAATCATCATCATCAATAGTTCAATACAATATTTTTGCAAATTGTCATATTTTGCGAAATCTGTAACTGTTATTAAACCTATAAATAAATTGGATGGCCTAATACCTGCGAAAACTCCACTTCTAAATATCATACATTACAATATCTTTTACATTACTAAACTATAACACCAGTACTCAGAAAAAAACTTGATTTTGAAACTTTTATTTTAGTTTATTTGATTCAAAACAAATTATTTTAAATTACTTTTTAAAGAAACTATTTATTTAATTGAAAAAGAATTTGTTTGAATTAAACAAATGTTTCTTTGACCGTATATAAATACTACAATTATTTAAAAAATAAATACACATAATTTAAAATGACGTTCTTTAAAATCAATCCGAATTTCAATAATATCATTGAATGTGTTACATAATAATAATTTGTAATTTATTTCTTATAAAATAATTCTCAATCAGTTTTAATAATCATATCTAACTATGTATGTACACTTTATAAAATCGTTACACGCAAATCAACTCATTAATGGCGACATTAATCATCCTACACCTTCAATTATCTTCTTTGTACAAATTTAAGCTTAATAGAAAGACAGTATGTACTTCTATAATTTATACCGAAGTAAAATCAGAGATAGAACGATTCAACCAGTTGTAACTTTATTCTCTGATTGTAAGGGTAAGAGTCTCAAATATTTATACATAGTGTAGTTGATCTTGAGCAGTCTTTCTCTAGTCTAGTGTGTTATTGGAATAATTAAGTAAAAATAGTAAAAATGACGAAAACTAAAAAATACGAAGATCAAATTTCACTAACTTATCGAGTTGTACGATATTGCGGAAAAGTTTTTCTTCTATGGCCACCAGGTCCAAATGAAAAATGGTATCAGTGGATTCTTCGCCAAATATGTTGGTGGACTTTGATGCTAAATGGAATCTTCCTTATTATTGGAATTATCATCGGTACAGTTAAATTTTATGAAGATATTGAATCATTTTCAACTATAATTTCTATAGCTTTTGAAATAATAGTACTCGCTGAAAATTTGTACACGTCGATCCTCTTTAAATTTCGATCAGAGCGCTTCCAGGTATATACAAATATTTATGTGTATCTGAAAAAGAAATAAGATATTATTGAATTTTTTTATATTGTGATCGAAATATCTATATTTATAAAATATTTTTCACAGATATTAATTTCTTACCTAGAAAAGAATCTGTTAAAAATTAACAGTCCACATGAAATTTTATTCAGAAAATACCTAAAAAGGGGAGCACCATTAATTATTTGCGTATATTCGTTGTACAGTACACTAGCTGTTGGATTTACGTATTTACAATTATATAAGCCAACACTTATACTTCCAAAAGAAGTATGGTTTCCCTTACCAATTAAATCTGATTTCAAAGAATCTGTATTGCTGATTCAACAATTAATATATGTTTTTCACACTGGAGTTGTCCATGTCGCAGATGGTGTAATGTTTATGTCAATTTACATTGCAACAGCTAAATTAGAAGTTCTGTGTCATGAATTCGAGCAAGTGATTAATGAGGATGAACTTAACAAGTGCATTAAAAAACATCAAGAAATAATATGGTAAATAATTTACAGTTCTTCAATAACAAAATAGAAATATACGAAATTTTACTGATCTGTAAAATATTTCTCTTTCACTAATATATTATATTGCAGGTTTGTTAACGAAGTTAGTGAGAGTTTCTATCATATTATTCTTAAAACAATGTTGGCTGTCACAGTGTATGTTATTCTTGGATATCTTCAACTTCTTCGAGTAAGTCGATAATGCCCTGAAGTTATATACCTCAAAGGTCATAAAAATCTTTAATTATAATACTTCATTATAATACTTTATTTTAATTATTTCTTCTAGAGACATGACAAAATGAATCCAATCGTGTTGTATGAATTTTTCGGCATGGTTGCCTTTGTCAATTACAGGATGTTTGCTGGTGCTAAGTGTGCTGATGATCTTGCTACGATGGTATGGCATACATCTTTTAATAAATTATTTATTTCTATTTATCAAACTTTTATATATTTCAAATATTTTAGTCTTAGTCTTAGTCTTATTGATGAAAGACTTTATCATTAAAGGGTGAGAATTTACGATTCTCAATGCCATGGATAGGAAAATCATCAGGGCTAGCAAGGTCAATGAATATAATTATTCACAGGTGTCAAAAGCCCTTAAAGTTATCTGTCACGGGCATCATTCCTCAATTTAACTTGGCTTACTACTCACATGTAAGTACCATTTTAAACATAACTTTAATATGAAAAATATTCAAACGCGTTGGATTAAATATTTATTTTTATTTTTCAGTTTATATCTTTCACGTTTTCATACTTCTTGACTCTGAAGGCAGTGCTAAAATTATAAATTAGTGCTTAATCCTAATACTGTCAAATAATTGTCAATATTTTCAAATTTATTGCACAATTATTTGATTTAAATACTTGAAGAAAGGTGCGCTAGTTTCTATACAAAAATATTCGAATCAACATAAAATCTTCAATTTTGTTTCAATATTTTCTCATTGATTACACGTGAATGAAGTTTAAAGTATCTTTACTTCACCTCAAAGTGACAACTTGACAATCATGGGACTGATTTATAAGATGGCAAAATAAGAGACTGATGATGGTTAATATTTGTATTATGTATGTAAGAAAATTTTGAAGCTGAAACAGAAGAATTGTTAAAATGATTTAAAAATGTAGGTATAAAGATCTTTCTTAAATTTTTGATTAAAAAAATGTTAATGAAAGGTGATTTAGAAAATATAAAAAATGTCGATTTCAGGGCGCTATCATTGACGCACAAAGGAAGATTTTTACAATTCATTATAAATATATAATTATAATATTCGATAAGGATGCAAACGTCCTATTTAAAAAATAAATATATATAAAATTCAATCTGAATTCAATTAATATTATTGAATATGTTACGCTGAACGCGGGGAAGATTTAAGTAAAGGTAAAATATTCAGAAGAATCATTTATGTATTTTCATTATAAATAAAAAATTAATTGTATTAATAATTTATTTTTTATAAAAGAATTATAAATCAGTTTTTGAAGTCATATACAACTCCTTTACAAATCGAACTAAAGGGTGATAATATTTAAGATTCATTTCTGAATATAACTTGACTTACTACTCTCAAATGTAAGTACCATTTTAATTATGACTTTAAAATGAAAAATATTCAAACGCGTTGGATTAAATATTTATTTTTTATTTTCAGTTTGTATCTATCATGTTCTCGTACTTTTTGGATCTGAAGGCAAAACTACAATTATAAATTGGTACTTAGTATTACATCTTATAAATTTAACTTATAAATTAAATAAGTGTATAAACAATTAATCTTAAAAAATAAAATATTAATTAACTTGAATGTACTTTATATTTTCTTATAATACTGTCATATTAATACTTAATTATGCTAAATTAATATAAGTCACATGAAGACACCTTCCCACTTATTGTTAGTTTATGCATGGAAATGCAATCACTGATTTAAAACTAGAATAATTTTTTCTTTTTATAAAATACAAAATAATTAGAATTTTAGGTTTACTTCACTAAGGAAAACCAATGATCATATCAATAGATAAGTATTCTTCAGCAAAAAATATAATTAGGTACACGTGTACCTAAGATCCTTAGAGTAACTTTTTGAATTAAAAAAAAAATAAATGTTGTTGAAAAATGATTTAGAAAATATAAAAATTGCGACTTTATGGTGCTAATTGAGATATAATTATTGACACACAGACAACGTGTAAAGATATCGTTTTAATACAAATTATACACTTATGTGAAAATGGACGATCAAATGAAACTAATTTGCTTTCATGGTAAAGAATCACATGCCCTTAATGACATTTATGTCATCCTGAATTATCTTATTTGCTAAGTACTCAAGTACTCAAGCCAACAAGGTTGACAGTTAAATTTCTATGGCATATCGAATATTTCTGTAATTCACCATTCCACTAACCATGGTTGAGCTTTCATTAAAATTTTTTATTATTATAATATAATATTTAAATAATAAAATAAAATAAACACCTACTAAATTTACATGTTGTTTTTTATGTTAAGTTAATCACATTTTGCAGCTTTTGTACATTTTACATATACATCTCACTAATTAAAAAATAGAATAATTTTTTCTTCTAGAATTAAAAATACTTAGAACTTTAACTTTACTTCACTAAGGAAAACTAATGATCGTATCAATAAGTGCAGAAAATATAATTTCACGTATGTCTAGATGCCTTAGAGTAATTATTTATAAGAACAGAGCATTTAATATAGAGTTCTGCATATAAAATAATTACATGCTTTCATGTGATGAGTAGTGCATGGTAGTACATGTAGCTACAAATTTATGAAGTATTCACTTGATTTCTCTAAGACCTTCAATCCGAACATTTAGTATTCTCATACCTTCATTACTTACTTATGCTACGTCTATGCTTCCTATTCATTGTACGCATCAATATTGACAACCATTTCCTGATCTCATTGTCAGATCTTTACCCCAACTCTAAAACTGAAAACTGTTTTTAAGTGTGTGAATTTTGTTCTCCTGAAAACAATACGATTAATTATAAATCATATTAAATCATAAGACATAATAAAAATGATAAAGTTGAGCAGAACAGACCGTTATTTTCAACTTTAAAAATATTCTTCAATTTGTCAGCAACCCTTATGTAATATAATCTCATTCTATAAGGTTTTTAAATTTAAAAAAAGAAATTCATTGCTTTCAATCCTAGAATTGAGTTTAGTTGAATGCGATCAAATTTGGTTTCTGATTTTTTAATTATGTAGTCCGTAATTCAGTTTGCTGTTAATATATTAACATGAGTTCTAATAAACACCATTCTTATCAATTAAAGAACATGTTTTGAAAATAACTTGTTGTAAAATAATCAAAAAACTTAATAAATCCAAAGGTATGACAATACCAATGGAATATTTTAATTCCTTGATATTTCCATTGAAACTTATTATTTCTGCAAAATCACCACATTATCAACAATTATCACGTTTTAAAGTTTATATTAATCTCATATCATTTTTAAAATAATTAATATTTATTTATTTTCAGGCACTCATAAGCATTTTCGTAAATATTGTGAACAACAAAAAGAGACAGGAGAAAATTTTATTTGGCAAATATGTAAAAAGCGTTATTTTAATGATAGTTATAAATTACATCTTGTACATTACATTTTTCTTTGTTCACATTTATATTATACTTTTATTTCAATCGAAATTGATACTTTCAAAAGAAATTGGACATTATATTTTTATTGAACTACTTATTCAAAAATATCAAGGATTCATTCAACAATTACTACACATTTTTCATATTAGAATGTTGATCATTATAGATTGGTTAATAATTATGCTAATGTACATTGCAATAGCAAAATTAGAGATACTTGGTGATGAATTCACACAAGTAATTCATAATATTATCTTGAGAAAATACTTACGAAAAAATCGAGAAGTAATATGGTGAGAATAAAGAGGTATTTCAATTGGTTTACAATATACTTAATCCAATTTATTTTTCAGGTTCTTTAATGAGGTAAATTACCGTTTGTAAAAAATAATTATAAATCTGACTATAAAAGCCAATGAAAGAATTAATTAAAATTGTCAATGTATGTATCAGCAATGTGTAGGTAAGTAATCTTTTTTAGCATTTACTCAACAAATATATTCATATATAAAATTTGATTTCAATTTACAATCTATTTTTATTTAACAGTAATACTCTTATAAATAAGTAACGTTCTTATATATTCATTTTTCAGAATCTCTCTGTCGTATATAAATAATTGCTCTGTTTGACAGCCGCAATCAAAAGGACAGAATTTAATTAAGATAAAAGATAGATGATAATGAAACATCTGTTAGAAGAAACTAATAGATTAATTTTACTGCATTATATTTAACACTAATTTACGATAAATGTATCATATGTAGTGTTTAAATTAAATCATCGTTAGTCAAATTAGTAAAATATTATCATTTTCATCATGGAACATCTCTCATATTTCATATTTGAATTTTTATGAAAAAAAAATCATGCTAAATCATAATTTGGGTTGAGGCAGGTAAAATTAGTTTACATTAAAATCCTTGACTTCTCCATCTTCAACTTTCATAAAAAAAAAACTTCATATGCAGATTCATACATAAAATAACATTAATTATCACTATAAAATAAAGTTATAACCTTCCCATTGTTTTTTATATATTTTATCTGTCATTTTTATGCTTCTACTTCTTTAGAATCAAAAATTGGTTAAAAGAATGGTGTTTGTTCATTGCAATTCAATTGCCAACACATAAAAGTTACAATCCGTGTAATTAGTATTTTTATGATGTTCCTAAGTTTGATTTCAAGTATAATAAATTAATAATAATTAACAACCTATGAAAAAATTAGCGAGCACATGCAAAAATAATCTCGAAATCCTTTTAATATTAATTTATATAAATAAGAATCAATTTCATTAACTGATAAAGATTAAATTCACTTTTTGTTTCAGCGAACAAGAGCTTCTAAAAATATTTGTGAATTTATTATTAGGTCAAAGGAAAAGTAAGTAGAATAATTAAAGTTCGTTATCATTGAATTGAAATTTTGAAATACAAATTTAATTTTCAGAACTACTGTTCCTAAAAAATGATAACAAGAATCATAACATTTCTAAAAAACGAAAATAAACCATCATTACTCTATAGAGGAATAAAGTTCTTCGGACAAATTTATTTATTGTGGCCAATAGAAAACAATGCAACATTCTCTGATCGCATTCTTCGAGAAATATTTTGGTGGAGTTTAGTGATTAATGGATTTTATCTGATTATTGGCATAATATTGGGTACCTATTATCATATTGCCGAAATTGGCACATTCACAACTCTAATATTTATAACTTTTGAATTAGTGGTAATTTTAGAAAATTTGTTCACATCCATCCTCTTTAAAGTTAACAAGTATCGTTTTCAGGCAAGTATATTGATGTTCTGTCTATTTAATTTGTTGTTTTTTTTATTAACAAGTAATCAGTCAACGTCGACTGAAACTTCAGTAAATTTGCACTGATTATAATCCTGAAAAATAAATCACTGATTACCTTCTTAATTCTGTTCACAGGTATTAGTGTCTTTTCTTGATAAGAGTTTGAATGATGTCAACTCACGAGAAGAAATTTTATTTAAAAAATACCTACAAGAGACAGCTATTTTGAGTATTTCTATATACACTGTATATACTTCAGTCGCTTATGGATTTATTTATTTACAAATATTCAAACCAACTCTTATCCTTCCAAAAGAGTTATGGTATCCCTTCCCAAATACACAATATTACAACAGAATTTTAGTAACAGTGCAGCAGTTTATGTATATATCACATACTTCAGTGATACATCTTGCAGATAGTATACTCTTCATGATTCTGCATCTTGCAAGAGCAAAATTAGAAATTCTTGATAATGAATTCGCACAAGTGGTTGATGAAAATCAACTGAACAGGTGCATTAAAGAACATCAAGATGTGATATGGTTAATATCAAAAACATTTCTTATACCACTTGCAAGACTTCAACCGTTTTTCATGGGGCTAAATTTTTACTTTTTACTCCCTAGGGACGAATTGTAGCCCCACTTAATAGGCATGAAAAAGGGCTGTGAAATTTTTATTTATTTACTTGCAAAAACTTGAATCAAACAAATTATCATTTTGTTAGGGGGTCAAACACAATTTTATTTGTGATTCAAATAAATTTTGTTTGAAATTATTAAATAATTTTAATTTAATTTTCTGTATGAACTATATTGCAGCTTGATTAAGGAGATAAATAATACTTCAGGTTTCATAATTTTTAAAACAGCTTTGGCTGTGGCTTTTTATCTTACTTTAGGTTACCTCCAACTTCTGCATGTATGTCAATCAAAAATTATATATCTCATTAAAAAAAAGTGTCTATTTATTTAAAATCATAAATTTGAATAAAAATTGAATGCAGTTGAGTTTATTTTAATTGAGTTGAATTAATTGATTGCAATTATCAAATTTTCGTCTTTTTTTTTTAGAAACATGAAACAATTGATCCAGTCTTGGTACATCAATTCCTTTTAATGATAGCAGTTGTGAACTACAGAATGTTTTATGGCACCTTATGTGCTGATGCAATTTCTACAGTGGTATAGCAAAAAGAATAATTTTTACCCCTTTTTCTTTATAATCAAAATACATTGTAATAGATAGATTCGCAAAAATTTCTCATTTCAGGGTGAAAATATACGGTACTCAGTACCTTGGGCAGCAAAATCAGTACGAGTATCAAAATCAATGCATATCATTATTCAAAGATGTCAGAAACCACTACGTTTATCTGTGACTGGTATTGTTCCTACATATTCACTAATTTACTATGCAAATGTGAGTAAACTGATAAATTGTTAGATAAAATGAAAATATACTTAATCAGGAGATATTTCAACTAATTACCATATTGCTCACAAAAATTTTACTTTTGTCTTCTAGTTCTTGTCCACCACGTTTTCGTACTTCTTGTACATAAAGGCAATATTAGAATTATGAAGCAATATTCGACTTGTCTAGATTCTTCCCAGATAAAAAAAAATTATTATTATTACTATTTCTGGAGAATATAGAAAATAATAATTAAATCTACTATAGGGTAAGAAAATAGATAAAAATATAATCACGAAACATCGTGCACTAAACATCTTAGCAAATTGTTGAATAATGCAGTATTTAATGATAACGAACCCAATACTAATTATTTATAATTGTATTAAGATATGTTTGTAAGAAATGTGTAATAAATTTTAATCGTTATAAAGTGATATATAAAAACAGAAAGGTTGTCATTAATTTCAAATTTTCTAATTTTAGAACCCTTACTTAAAGCAAGCCTTATTAAAAATTGACATTATAAGCACAGGGATAGAATTTCGTATGAATTCTAATTGTACTTTAATTTGTGAAATACGCAGCAAGTTCTTAATCATTATTAGAAGAATTAGTTTGGGCAGAAAATTATTCAATCACAATTTATATGCCTCAGATAAAGTATAGAATTCTAAAGAAGAAATTACAAAAAAAAATCTTTTTAAATTGAAATCATAAAATATTGAAATTATAAAATTTTGAAAGGATTAGTGTTTTGTATCATGACAACCAAGGAAATTGCATTTGCTTATGAAGTTCTAAAGTTTATCGGGAAATTAATATTATTATGGCCCATCGATGACAATAAAAATTGGTTTTATCACATTTTCCACGAATTGTGTTCGGGGTTATTGATGGCGGTAGAAATACTACTTTTTTGTGGTGTTGCAGTTGGATTCTATAATTTCTATGATGAAATCCCTACATTTAGCACGATTATTTTCATTCTAATAGAGTTGACGGCTCTTTGTGAAATCATGTTTATATCGATCATCTTTAAAGTTCAAAAACTAAGTATCAAGGTTTATATATATTTTTAATCTTATTCTTTTTTAATTCCTTCTATTTACTCTAATTTTTTATTATACTTTTTGCAGACACTGATTTCAGTTATTGAAATGACGGTCTACAATGTGAATAGTAAAGAAGAAATTTTATTTAAAGAATACGTAAACAGTTCTAATTTGATGATAGTTATATGTGCTATGACTTTTTCCTTCATGACTGTTGTTTACGCTTACATGCAATTATTTGAACCAATGCTGATACTTCCAAAAGAAGTTTGGCACCCTTTTCCGATTAATCCATTAATTAAAAAATATTTAGTACTTATTCAACAGCTAATATATATGATTCATGTCGGAGGAATTAGTATCACAGATGGTTTGATTATAGTATCATTAAAAATTGCGACAGTAAGATTGCAAGTTCTTGCTGAAAATTTCCAAAGTGTGACTAATGAACTTGAACTGAAGAAGTGTATTAAAAAACATCAGAAGATACTAACGTGAGTAGATATTTATATCACATTAAAAAAATGTTGTGAAAAATAATAAAAATATTATGAATGTGTAAGTATTTTTTATAATTGAATTTTCATCTTAGGTTCGTTAATAACATTAATAACACAATGCGGTTCAAAGTGCTTTTTTGTGTATTTACTACCGCATTCTATCTAATTTGTGGATTTCTTCAACTCGTTCATGTAAGTGAATTAATTTTTACAAAGCAAATAAAAATTTATGTGATACAATTTATAATATAGAATAATAATTGAGCACTGATATATTAGAAGTTTCTATTTACTATTTACTATTTTTAGAAACATGAAAAGCTGAATGGTCTCTTAATTTATCAATTTACTGGGACAACAATCATTGCCATGTATAGACTTTACTGCATTGCTAATAGCGTCAATGATCTGGCGACGAAGGTATGAAATCAAACTTTCTACGGTGTGTAAAATAAACACGTATAAATTGTTAATATTTTATAAAAGGAAGCAAATATCTTCTTTTGATTCAATAAATTCCGAAAGTATATTATTTCTAATTTTTACGTAATTGATTTGAAATCACTTGCACTCAAGAGTCCTTTAAATAATACAATTTATAGAATTCTTCAACTTGCTTCAAATGTATTTTCTAAGTTTCATTTATCGTTGTTATAGAACGAAAATTTACAATTGAAAATTCCATGGGAAGGAAAGTCACGCGAAATATCAAAATCTATGTTTATAGTTATACAAAGGAGTCAAAAACCTCTTGGTATATCTGTCTCTGGTATTATGCCGCATTTAGATTTGAATTATTACGGAAAAGTGAGTAACTTTTTAATTTTGTCATGTTCATAACTAAATTCAAATAACTAAGCTTTTTTTATTAAAATACACTAACTATTAATTGATTATGAATTATTATTATGAATATATTCTATGATTTTATGAATATATTCCATGATTTAATTATTTTACAGTTTCTCTACATGACCTTCTCTTATTTCGTAGCTGTGAAAGCAATATTAGAATATTAAAAATTGAGCAATGCATACAATTAATTTCTTCTCCCTAAATGTAAAATGTGATATGATAATAAAGCTGCACTGTAAGATAAACTGTCTGAAGATAAAAATACGAATTCATGTATTTTGGGTATACAAGCGGAATAGGTACTATACTTCGATTTTATAATATTCTTTATTACCCTATTTATGTATGTAATATAGAATATTAAATTACAACTAATTAACACATTCTGCTTAGAAACAATTTTACGAACCTCAAAATATTTTAAAGGTCTTAAAAGTTTGTAAGTTTTACTCTTCACACTTAAGGTAAGAGTAACATCATAGAATCATTGTGTGTAGGAAGAAATAAAAGTTGGTAATTGACCGACATAATTGATCTCAAACTCACTTATCACTTGATTCTTCCTCATCCCACGGCCTAGGTATCCGCTTATTTTCCCACTGATCAAACTTTTGCTAAAATAAAATCCAGATCAGAATGCATATTAACCATATGTAATTCAAAAAAATAAAACGAAAAAACCCATGTTTCACTTACGTTCTTCATTTTTGCATATTCTGTTTCTATAGTTACTTCTCCTCTCTTTTTCATTTTAATTCCCATTTTGACTGCTTCTTCCTGAATATCTTGTTGTACCAGAGGTTTATATCTAAACCTGAATGTACAAAAAAAAATATGTATATTCGTTCAACGTATTTCTTTTTCTAAATTTCGCATTACTCGTATCCTTATATGTTTCAATTATTATAAGTTGTTAAAAATTAAATAAAAGTATAGTCTAAAATTCTAACAAAATAATTAGGCTCTTTATTATATCAAAATATATAAAACGTAACTTACTTAAGGTCTTGGAATTCTCTAAGTCCAAAAGATCCACCGATCATGAAAAGAATAAATGGAATCCCGTATCGAAAAGATTTCTTTTTAAATACCTTCAGCATTATGAGATTGGATGCAATAAATCCACTTGTTAATAAATCATTACTAAGATATTTTATATTGTATTATAGTTTTTGCATCAGTTTAACTTTAACCTAAAAGTATACAAAAGCATATATTTTATACACTTTTCTAATATTTGACAGTAGGAATGTTCACAACAATTATCTATATGGATAAGTCAAAACATTCTGGACTATAATATCAAATAGAACTTCATATAAAACAAATATTTAATTTAAAAATATGAAAAATATGAACTTACCGCATATCACGTGTGTGTTCTTTGAAAATAATGTAAAATATGCGCAGATTACGATTTTTCGCATTCTGCGCAATTATCATCTACTTTTTCAAAATGGCCAATGGCTGTCACAACATAACCTTAACATAAATGAAATTCGAGTCAATTAATCCTTTACTGTGATTCTTTCAAAGTGATACTCGAATTTAAATATATTAGTACCCTTTAAATAATTCAATATTACCGTCTTTATCAATTTTTCCTTAATCTTTAACACTTTTTTCCGCTTTTTTCCACTAAATTGAAGGCTATAAGAATTAAGAACGCCACCTACGTCATCGCCTGGATCAAAAGTTGGAGTTGCGCCAGATGCAGAGCACGCTCAGCAAGTGGTGGTTGTAGTCCGTCATTTACGGTCATCAATATAATAAAAAAAATAACAAGAAATGGTGCGTGCAACTGACAATTTGAAATAAAAATTAACCATGTTAATCGGTGTACATTCTTCGTTAAGTTTTATCAAACACTTCCGGTGCAGTCAAAGCATTTGAGATTGGGTTAAAAGGGCTTCCGATTGATCGTTTATATTTTGGGAGTGTTTATTTTAAAAAGTTTAGAACGATGTCACTAAGTGCAAGTGCTGAAAATCTGTCATCAGAAGGACAAGTGAGTGAATCATTTTATGGTAATTTTAACGAGAATTGATCAGGGCATTAAATTTCAAACTGCTCCTCATTTTCCTTATAACAATACACTAATTCTATTTAACCTTCAGGCCTCCAGTACCTGCCGCTTTTTAGAAATACTATTTTTTATCGCAACGGTTTTCTTTCATGATAATTTTTAGAAAAATTTCTTCTTGATGATGCATCTTTCACATTTTGGTGAATATAGCTATTTGGAAAAATTATGGGATAAAGAGAGCTTGTGTTTCAGAATGTGAAAGGCATTCTGTGAAAAGCGACCAGTATTTATAGGCGTCAACCGTTTCCAAATTGAATTACAGTTTCAATAAGTGTATTATTCATTTCTTACAATTTTATAATAAAAAAAATCTTTTTATGATTTGTTTCTTTAAAAAACAATGTTTATGTTTATAATCTGTTACTCATAATTTTTGAGTAGAATTGAAATTCTATAATGAATATGATAATTATACGTAAATAATAATGTTGTTTTTTTAAAGGTATCTCTTTTTGTTTGTTGGAAATTTAATTGGACATTAAATACTATAGCGTGAGATGTAATTTAGTTCAAACGTTCATTTTGAATGAATGAAAATAAAATAAAAAATATAGTTTATTATATCATCCGTGAACTTATTCACATTGATTCACATGACAAATTACTTTAATAACTACCGCTATACTTTGAAAAGGATGATGTCACACTTTCCGACAAATTATATGTATAGAAGAAATATCATTTGATGACACATAACTTAGTAATGTAAAAATTTGTGCTTATAAATGATTGTTAATTATTAACTGATTTAAAATTATTCATTAAATGCACAATAATAAATATTTTATATTTTTGTAAACGTTCCAAATTTTTAGTTTCATATTTTTCGACTTTTTAGCAAAATGGTGGTGGAAACGATAGCAATATGTGCCTGGAGTTGGCACTCGAGGGAGAGCGACTTTGTAAAGCAGGAGATTGCAAATCCGGAGTGGCATTTTTTCAAGCTGCTATTCAAGCTGGCACAGATGATTTGAGAACTTTAAGTGCCATCTACAGCCAATTAGGCAATGCCTACTTTTACCTTGGCGACTATGTAAAGGCCATGAATTATCACAAACTTGATTTAACTCTTGCAAGGTCCATGGGTGATAAACTTGGGGAGGCAAAATCAAGTGGTAATCTTGGAAACACGTTAAAAGTTATGGGGAAATTTGATGAAGCAATGATCTGCTGTAAAAGACATTTAGCGATTTCCAAGGAAATGGGAGACAAAGTAAGTCTACAAAGATAAAACACCTAGTAAAAAAAGCTTCAAATTATATTTCGATATATTTTAATTAATTTTCTTCCTTGATAGATGAGCGAAGGAAGAGCTTTGTACAATCTAGGCAATGTTTATCACGCGAAAGGAAAACAGGGAAGAATAGGCTATCAAAATCCTGGCGAATTTTCAGAAGAAGTTAGGGAATGTTTGCAGCAGGCAGTTTTTTACTACGAGTAAGTCACTCGGAAGGAAAATCTTCCTTATGTCCTGAATTTTCCTCTAATTTTTTTTTTCTATTTAGAGAAAATTTAAAACTGATGAGAGAATTTTCCGACTCTGCTGCTCAGGGAAGAGCTTGTGGAAATTTGGGTAATACCTTCTATTTACTCGGGGATTTCCAAAAAGCAATTCACTATCACAACGAAAGACTAAAGATTGCCCGAGAGTTTGGTGACAAAGCAGCGGAGAGGAGAGCAAATAGTAATTTGGGAAATTGCCACATATTTTTAGGAGAATTTGAGAAGGCTGCTCAACATTATAAGTAAGTGGTCTCTTTCACGAAATAACCTGCAGCGTATCTTGAAAATTATACATGACTCCTCATTTCAGGCGAACTTTAGTTTTGGCTAAAGAATTGGGAGATCGAGCAGTTGAAGCTCAGGCGTGTGATTCGCTTGGAAATACTTATACACTGTTACGAGATTATCCAACAGCAGTAGAATATCATCTTCGACATCTTGAAATTGCTCAACAATTGAAAGACAAAGTCGGTGAAGGTCGGGCCTGTTGGTCTCTCGGAAATGCTTATTCTGCGATGGGAAATCATGAAAAAGCATTACATTTTGCGAATTTGCATTTCAACCTTTCAAAGGAATTGGGAGATGAAATGGGTCAAGCCACAGCCCAAATGAATGTTGATGACCTTCAAAAAATTCTAGGGATTGATAAAATCATCTCGAAAGACGAGAAAGGAAACAAAGCCCAAAGTATTAAAACAGCAGCTTCTAATATTGCTGCTTCCTCCCCTGGAAGATATAGACTTCGTAGAGAGAGTATGGACAATCTTAATCTTATCAAGGTAATTAGGCTTATGTCAAGAATGAAAACAAGTTTATCTCTCAGTGGCATCTAGAAAACTATTTATTTTCGATTATCTGATTTTAGTTGACACCTGAGGGAAAGAAGAAAGAATCAAATGAAAATCCTCCTCCAGCAAGAGCTGGAATCGCACCTCAACCATCACAAGAAGAAGATGAAAACAACTTTTTCGAACTTCTAACACGTTTCCAATCAGGCAGAATGGATGATCAACGTTGCGCTTTGCGCACAAACATAAAGCCAAAAATTAAGGTTGCCACTCAAGAGAAAGAGAAGTAAGTTTCTGCCTTTTGTTTTTATTATTATTGTTGCATTACTCAATTATAATTATCTAAATTAATTCAAATTTATTACAGAGACGAGGATGATTTGCTCGAATTAATTGCTGGGATGCAAAGCAAGAGAATGGATGAGCAGCGAGTAGTGCTTCCTTTTTTACCAGGCCTAAACGCCAAAAGTGCCAATCAACCAACAATTCAATCTACCCAAGATGCTGATGACTCCTTCATTGAAATGCTTGTATGCTGTCAGGTTATTATCAGCTTTATTGCACCGAATCTAACAATTTATAATAATTTTACATATTATTTTTTAGTTTCAAAAACCTTTTTTATGGCTGCCTTTATAATAATGGATGGATTTTTCTAATTTAAAAATAAACTATTTTCATTTACTTACAGCAAGGTTCAAGGTTAGATGATCAACGCAGTATATTGCCAATGTCTTCTAATTTGCAAGATGCTGAAGAGCCTGAGAACCAAAGACCCAAGGATAATGCTCAAGCAGGTGCCACGGTTCCCGAAGAAGACCTTTTCGCTCTAATCCAGAGGCTTCAAGCTGGGCGAATGGAAGATCAACGTGCTTCCGGCCCCGCAAAAACTTAGTAATTCATTGACTTCCTCTATTATCATTATAACTATCTGATGGTTATTATCTGTCATAAGAGCTTAGAAATCTTCGATAAAATAATTTGCCAAGATAAAATTATTGTTGGTAAATATTTACTAGCCGAGTTTTATTTGGCGCGACGCGAGTGATCTGTCTCCTTTCACGCACACTATGGATCATATTATTATACATATTAAAGAATAAGAGTCGATTTTTTTATAAAAATGTAACTTTGTTAGAAAAGATACGACATAAGTCCAAGAAAATAGATATACTTCCATTGTCTTCAGAATTAGAGGAAATATATTATTTTGTCCAATTATAAAACTAACAACTGTGCTTTTCATTTTAATTTTATCTGGTTTTTTAAAAATCTTTTTTCATATTCTAGATTTCAATTTCAAGATGGAAAGAAAAAAATTAAAGACATGAGATTGACTGCTCGGTAAGGACCAAAATGCAATTTTTCAAGACGATGTAAAAACGTAAAATATGTTTTTATTATGAGCTGTAATTTAACACAAATATTTTTTTAAATATAATTCTACATGTTAGGGAAGAAAAACGAAATGCTCCTTACCGAGTTGTCATTCTCATACCTTCAAATGTACTTTTATGATCTATAATATCTCAATTAAGTATCAGTTTATTCTTATAAAGTTATAGTGTAATCACATCTTTCAAGATTGAGCCACGAGAAACAATACTGTGCAGAGCTCTTATTTCATCTTCTGATAAGTTCGGTGGTCCAAACAAAAAGTTTCTAAAAAAAGTAGAATCGTACAACATGTCTACCTTCTCCTCTTTAGTAAGCACGAAGGAGTGTACTGACATTTGAGTTAAATTAAGTTTCCTAGCTAAAGTTCCAGTGACATGTACATCATCTATCCAAAAATAAGGTTCTTTTTGAGCTTCACGGTACAATAGGAACGCCGTATCTGGGGAGTAAAGGATGGCCCATCCTGCGCAGTAAACTGGATAACGTCTTCCAGGATACTCCCGTGGCGATACTCTCCACTTTGAACGATAAGATCTCTTTACTTTGGCCGAGAGAGGATCACATAGTATGAGACGTCTAGCCCCCCAGGGTGATAAATAATGCTTTAAGAAATCTATCAGTGCTGAAATATGTACGAATACGTCGTCATCCAATTTCAATATATATTTGGCACCTGGAAAAAATACAAATTATTTAAACATTAATAGAAAGACTCAGCTTCCAATTATTCTGGTAAACTCTCAGTTTATAAATAATCTCAAATTATTACTTTTTACTTACTAGCACAATGATAAGTGGCCCACTTTAAAGCCATAACGTGTTTATAGGTCATGTTTCTGTAGGCATCGAGAAAATTTCCTTGTATTAAATCTCCATATTTTATATCCTCCTCTTCAAGCTCTTCTTGGAACTCCTCGGACAAGCCAACGAGAAACAAGGTGGCAACCAATGAAGTACTTTGACCCCATGTTTGGCGAATTACATTTCTTTTTTTGAAATTTCCTGGTGAGGTGTGTATCATCATTAGCAGAAGTGGTTGCGTTTTGTTACATATGTCATGATTTATCGTAAACTTGAAGTTTTTTAAATCAATCAGGGTACTTTCATCGCCTATTGCGAGATCATTTGTTGTGAAGACCTGGGAATACTCTGTACTATTTCCTGGAATAATCAAAGAGTATCCTGGATTGTTCAACATATTAGGCGGCAGTACCATGTAACCTTGGTAAACGTTGCGAAACGAGAAGAAAACGCATCCAGTGCAGATGAGAACGAGTATGAAGATGAGAAAACATGATGAAGATCCAATGGCAGGTAACCGCCTCTTATCGAGCATACTGATAATAACGTTTCATTCTATTCTTTTCAGCCCTGTTTAAATCATACATAAATTATTATTTTTAGTTTATATTTGATAAATAATAAAAGTAAAAGTAAAATACACATTAGCATTAGGGTTTTCAACAGTAAAAAAAAATGCAAAGCAATTTTTTTTATGCCAGTCTTTTTTCCGATTATTATTATAGAATTTGTAAATGCTTCATGCATATTCTAAGCTACTGAGATTGAAGTAATTATTTATATTTTGGAGCAAAAATTCTACAGAGGTTTTATTGGACATACAATTAAACAATAAAAGGTTTAATAATGTTAGTTTAACTTAAAGACAAAATAAATTTGAATAGGTATTTACAAATAAAAAAAAATAAGATAATATTCTAATACACCTGTGCTATAAAGAACTTATCTTAAACCGGTCTTTTAAAATACTTTACAGGTATCATGGAACTTTATAAAATGATATTCGCAAAAAGTCTTACAAAAGTCTTTCTATTTCTAGTTGAACAGCTAGGAATATAAATTACATTCAAAAATTAATCAACACTTATAAAAAAATACTTATTTTTGAATTTTAATATTTTATGTAAATTTATATCTCTTTTTTTTATTTTATAATTGCAGTTTAACAAAATTTAGACCCTAAACATATATTAATAATGCAACCACTGGTTTATAGAATATGAAAAGTGAAAGCTACGAACAAAGGAACCAAACATGCAGTGGAAACCATGAAAAAACAATTAATAATAACAAAACTACAAAATTACAAACCGTGGAGAAAAAAATTCTAAATTAGAGAAGAGTATGCGATAAATTCTCTAATCCCTGATTCCAAATGAGTATAAATTTCCAATCTTTCCTATTTTTTAAATTGTCCAGACGCTACATCGAAAACTACGATATCTCCAAGTTTGCTCAGTCCTTGAATACATTGATATAATTAATTTTATACTATAGCTCACCTTAAAAAATTGATTCTTTTGTTGATACCAGATTCGATGTGACTTTACACAGAATAAATAAATTATAGCCCGACATTAACGTTATAGTCTGTGTTGCAAAAAATCAACAAATATTTTGCGGCACAAGAAAATTTTATTTGTATAGTCTATATTTATGTGAAATCACTGGCACAATTCAATAACACGTGTGCAAGAAAACGTAAAAAATGTGCACGTTTAAAACAGATTTAAAAAATTATCAGTCGTTTAACCTACTTCACGCATCCTTCCTTGAAAGATTCCTTCATCTTAGGAGGCTCAAAGGTTGACATTACTTTTTCATTATACTAAGTACAAGAGTAGAGAAAAATTTGCTAGCTGATTACTATTATATACAATAAACATCACGGATAAAACAGCACATTATTTTTATACATTATTTTATACTGTATTTATAAAAAAATTCCAGACATGACTCGCACTCAACCTATACGCGTGGTTTAGGTCAGCACCTGGCAAGGTGCCATACTGTTCAGTTAATTTTGACAGTTGTGGTGGCAGCACTGTCGCTAATGAAGGGTTGGGCGAGTCAAATCAAAAGGCGGTTTAATTACACCAGAATTTTAAAAACTGTGCCTGTTTAAGTTAAAAAAAATTATTTCAATTATTTTAAAGTTTATTTTAAGTAAGATGTTAATTTTAATTTAACTTTTTCATTTTTATTGGTCTGTGAAGGTGAAGATAACCAAAGATATATCTTTTATCTAACGATTGGTTCACAATGGAACAATGCGCATGCCCGGGATTTTTACTTTTTTGATATTTAATTAATTAATATGTTCATCCAAGTGTTATTCCAATATATTGGTTTTAACACATCACTAAGAAGAATTAAATTGTTATTTAGGAATTATATTAGACGAAATTGCGTAATTAATTAAATCTTTTCCAGATTTTAAGCAAAATGTTTTTGTTGGACATGAAAATTTGAAACTCCCGCGCAATCCTACCACTACCACCACTACCCCCATGCTCGACCAATCGACTTTCAACTCTTCGAGAGGTTTCGATATAAACAAAAGCAGACGAAATATTTTTCTTGAGAAGTAAACACATCAAAAATAAAGAATAACAATAGATTGCAATGCTTTCCGTTGTTATTATAAGGAATTAAACAATCTATTTGCAAATTCATATGTTTTTTTAATATTTTGTTATTTGTTTCTTGAACGGATTTTCGAAGGAAGGAAGGAAGAACTATCGATAGTTGTTCGACAGTTAGGCTGTAGCAGCAGGTAGGTAGACAGACAGACACATGGGTATAGGCAGTCTTCCCTTTGAGCAGTAGAGTCTACAGCAAAATGGCCGCATTTTAGTCTACAGACTCGTTTTCTTTACTGTTTGCCAATTGCCGTTCGAAAGGGTCTGACAGTGGTTGTATAAGAGGGCTATCGTCTGTTTCGCCGAAAATTTTCTCGACGAGACAGCTGAAACTTTTTGTGAAATAGTGCAGACAACGGTAAGAAAATGCTCCGAATTAGTCGGTGGTTCACAGCCGGGCCAAGCCCACAGTGTATCGACTAATTTATTTATAGAATATAATACAAATGATTTGGATAGTCTCACAGTCAAGGGGAAATTGACATCGACTTTTAACGGTTTTACCGGCATGCACTTATCTGGATATCGTTCTTCATTATTTGCGAGCATATCGTGGCTGAATTTCTACTCATTCTTCAGCAATTTACCGGTTCTGGAGCACGTTATTTCGCGAAAAGTTTTTATTCGATTTTATTAGTTAATATACCTCTAACATTTGATAAAGAATTTTACTTCAAAGCTAAAATAATTAACTTTACTCATCTAGTCGTTTTTTGTTTCTAACTAGCTTATTAAGGAAAATATGAAAAAACTTAATCTACTGGTTTTTTTTAAAGATTAAAATAGTAATTGAGCCTTACAGTTTCGAATGTAGTTTATAACTGAGATCGAAACCAAAATTGAGGATATATATACATAGCACCTTTCTCTTTCTTATTTTATAGATTTTGAAAATATTTTTCAATAATTAAATGTACAGATAAAAAAAATTGTAATTGAAGATACCACACTACAATTATTAAGTAATTAAATTACGAATATTTTACAAAACTTACATAAAATGATTTCTTCCGAGAAAATTTTCTTTAGTTAAGTTTTATTCGAATCGTGCTTGTCTGGAGTTTCCTGAAAGACTAATCATTTGCAAATGAATAGGAAGTGAGAAAATGTCATTGTTTTACTTTGTTTATCAATTCGCAGTAGGCACGAGTCATAAGTTTTCAACACTTTACACTTACATTAAAATTCTTTCGTAATTAGTACGTATACTCACATGTAGAATTATAAAAGATTAAAGTGCTCATAATTCAACATGATTACAGAAATTATTTGCTTTTCTGAAAGCAATTCATGCAGAGAATTAACTTTTTCTTTAAAATTATCAAAAACGTATTAATAATTACAGACTTTTTGCCATTAGGCATTCACTAATTACTAGAAACAAGTTTTTACGAATTTACAGAGATAATTTAATTAAATAAACAATAGAATTACAATAGAAGTGAATTTAAAATCCTATTTTTCATCACTTTCTGGAAAAAAAACTGGAGGAAAAATTAATTTGGAAAGATATCGAGAAAACTATTGGAAAAAATTAATTTAATAGATCGGAATCATAAAAGTTACATCTATAGGTTAGTCGATAGTTTTTCTTTATTAGGACCAATACTTTTAACTAATAATTTTTAATGGCATTCAAGCTTTACTAGGGATTATTGAGATTTTGAAGATTATGTTAAAGTTTACTTATAATGATATTTTCCAAGAGGTTACAATTTTGGTAAATCAAAATAAAACTCTACCCATAAATTATTTAAGAGAATCTAAACATTTTTAATAAGATTTTTTGGTATTTTGTTTTTAAAGAATGGGAGGTCCGATGCGTCCGATGCACCAGGCAACTATGGCCCCCCCGCAGCAGCCTCAGCATCCCCATCCGCATCGGAATCAAATTCCTGGACATCAAATACTGTCGATGCCCACCCATCAGCCTCAGCATATGCACCATATGCAACACCCCGTATTATCGCATAGTAACCAGCGACACTTGATGGGTCAAAACGGTATGTTTAATATGCTTTTTTAGTTTCAGCATGACCTAGTCTGGAATTCTGCTCTTTTAATTGTACCACTTGCAGATTATGAATTTATGTTTCTCACAACTGATGTCGTTATCCTAATCTGTATTGAAAAAAAGCAATTTTCAATTTTAAAATAGAAATGGAGTTACCACTATTATTAAAAACATTAATAACTTTTGTGAATTGGAAAAAGAAGTTATAATCACGCACAAAATCGCTTATTTCATCATATTCATCTTTTTTTTCAATTCAAATTGTGGAATTCTTTTTCTCAGTTTAAACGTCATTTTCTAACGTATTATCAAATTTTTTTATTATTCCTTATTTATTCTTTCATTCAATTCCCTCCTTTGTACATATTCCTCCTTACAGTATTCAATGTTGAGTTTAACACATGGGTGGGAGACGTGGTTAGTCTACCAAACATTAAAGAAAAACATTCTTTATCATTTATTATAAAATGATTTAAATTATGTTATTTTTTTAATCCTCTATGAAGCATTAAACAAATTTCTAAAATATTTCTATAACCCGTATTTAAATGAAATATGAAATGTTGGAGCTTGGCAAGAATTTTCTTTTGAAGTCTACTTTTATATATTTTAGTATCTCTTAAATTCTCAAAAATAGTAAGAATGAATTTTGAAAACTGAATGCTACGTATTTATTATTTTTAATAAGTAATTTCTTCCTTTTGTTACTAATGTTTGTATAGCTTAGAGAATTTAATAACACGCTCTGTTAGAAAATAGTAAACTCCATTATGTTTGTTCATTTGTCCTCTTCTATTCTTTCTCACATGTTAAATAATGCAATTTCAAGAATCAGGTCAATGTTTTCAAAACCCTTCATACTAACTGACATAAATTGCTATTTTTTTATGGAATATGCGTGCATGCGCACATATTTACGAAAATAAATATATTACATGAATCCGTGATAATTAGTTTTCATACATTATACTAATTATAAAAGCATTTTTCTTTTTCACAAAAATAACATTTGTTTTAGATTATTAAAGGAAAATGAAAATCTAACAAATTATTATTAACTTCATCAACTTTCTACTTTAAAAGTGAAAGTGCATTTGTTCTTGGATGTGAGGTTTGATTTAAGATTCATAATTAAAGAGTCCTTTGTTATGAACTAATAATACTAACGAAAAGTATTATGATTCAAAATCAATTATGAATTTAATTTTCTCACAACTTAGGAGAAAATAACTACATAATTTACGTAAAAAGACCAAGAAATTAAACCAAATACCTTGCTTCGAAATTTTATTCCAACTTTAGTTTGAAATAATTTAATTTTTCTATTTCTCCTTGTCGGAGGCTATTAAGTATTTTTCACGAAATTAAGGTTATTCTCAATTCTGTTAGGAATACGCATATAAAAAATATTTACTGAGAGTCTGTTAATTGAGATCTCAAACGAAAATTCCTTCTTTGAAAATTTACGTTGAAATTTTATTTACCAGAGACAAAACTCCATTCATCTGCTTATGTAAAAAAAAATAATAAATGAATATATGTAATGGAATATGTAGAATGGTGAACAAAATTCGAATAACATTTTCAATGATGGAGTGTGTTTACAATGTAATGATATAGTTCATAAATTATGGAACAAATCCCACACCCAAAAACAAATAGTTTTAAAATTTCATGTATTATCAGAAAAGTGTAAAGAACTATATCATTTCAATGTAAATATCGTAATTTTTGTTTTTGTTAGTGATACGTCGCGTTGTATTACTGGGAACTTTGTTCATGTTCGTTCTTGGAACCAATGCAGGAAAAGTCCAGGATATCCCATTCTTAAATCTTCCAGAGAATTGGGATGAATTTTTCGGCCCAACGGGCTGCATCGAAGGTCTGTTTGTTTTTAGGTTTATTAAATAATCCAGAATTTCTTTGTCAGTAAACCGTACAAAATGCCAATTGGATATTAAGAATAGAAAATTCATTGCCAAAGTTAACCAAACATTCGGGATAAAAGAGGAATTCTTATAGCTCTACATATTCTTTTAGGATTGTTAAATTCCTACTTTTTTGTTTATTTTTATTTAGTTTATTTAAATTCGCAACTCATTCTCATCAATTTTTCATTATATTTTTTTTACTTTCAGTCATATTCCAATTTTTATCAGATTCTTTTTCCACCCTAAGTATATTTTCTATTGTATGGAATATAAATCTATAACATTTGAAATAAGCATGTATGCACGCATGAAAATTTTTTAAAATAATATAATTTTTTCCAATGAGTTTAATTAAAGCCTGCATTTCATATTCTAATAATTCTTTTTAATTTATTATCGAATTATTCTAAATTTTTGGAGATTTTGTACTTTACTCAGGAACAATAGTCAGTGTTGATTTATCAATGACGTTGGCGAAAGACCAAATGAACACCATGACTCTTCAAAATCAACCAAATCTTCAACAAGGTAATCTAGAACAAAACAAATCCCCGAATATTGAAGGAATAATTGAGGAGTCGCTAGATGACCAATCTCATCAAAATCATGCCAACGGGACGAATTCAAATTTGGCAAACATGAAAGAAAAAACTCCTATGTGCTTAGTAAATGAGCTGGCTAGATTTAACAAGATTCAACATCAATATAGACTAACGAATGAACAAGGGCCAGCCCATAAGAAAAGATTTACAGTCACATTGAAACTGGGTGAAGAAGAATACGTCGCTGAAGGTCCTAGTATAAAAAAAGCTCAACACAGTGCTGCCAGTGAAGCTTTGACAAAAACTTGGTACAGACAACCTCCACCCAAACCACCCAGAGCAATGAGGGTCCCAGGAAAATGTCCTTCTACTTCCGGTAATTTCATGATCCTAACTTTAATCAGAATTAATTAATTAATTGTTCTATTTGGAGATGCCTTCCAATAAATTGATTTGATATTTATTATAGGTCACTTGCCACCGACAGTGGAACTTAATGCCCTGGCAATGAAAAGAGGCGAACCAACCGTGTACACATTCAGACATGCTCCACCATTAGCCGCTCAACAATATGGATATAATAACTATCCTCGGTTCTTTAGAAATCATCCGGCTTACAATCGCGGATACTATCCTGAACCCCAAGGATTTTACCTCGTCACTTTAAAGGTTGGTATCTTCCGTTGACCAAGCTTAATAAAAGAATAAAATGGATGATAAAGTACTATTATTTGGCAATGATTTTATTATCTAACAGGTCGGAGAACGCGAATTTATTGGAAGAGGAATGACTGGTCAAGCAGCACGCCACGATGCCGCGAGCCGCGCTTTGGAACAACTTAAAAAACTTCCATTACCCGAGGAAATCCTCAACACTTGCGCTCCAAACGAAAATGGAACTTTGAGCGGCATCGATGATCCAAATGCTGAATTGAAAAGCCCAGTTTCGCTGGTTCATGAAACTGCTTTGAAACGCGGATTATCCGTAACTTTTGAAGTTGTGTCTGAAAGTGGAAAGCCTCATATTCGGACTTTCATGACCAAGTGCACGGTTGGAGAAAGAATAACTGTGGGCGAAGGATCTTCGAAGAAGGTAAATTTTTCTCAGATTTCGTTATAATAAATTTATGGAGAATTTATCTAATAGATTTATAATGTATTTTCCACGCTTTTCTGCATAGGTCTCAAAAAAGAGAGCAGCGGAGTCAATGTTAGAAGAACTGAAACGTCTTCCAGCAATACCACCGAATATTCAATCTAGGACCTTACGAATAAAGCGAAAACTGCCTACAACTAAGAAGAAGTCGAGGAATTTGATCAAAGTCTATCAGGAACCACGCCAAGAAGCCGAGATTGTGGAGGAAGTCAATCCAATCTCTCGTCTTGTGCAAATTCAACAAGCTAAACGGGAGAAGGAACCCGTTTATAATTTGATCGAAGAAAAAGGTGCTCCAAGGCGTAGGGAGTTTATAATGGAAGTCACCGTTGGTCAGCACTCAGCTCAAGGAATGGGACCTAATAAGAAACTCGCGAAGAGAGCTGCTGCGGAAGCTCTCTTAACTGCTATGGGATATAGCAAGCCGCAACCTCAACCTGTCAAGCCTTCAATCAAGACAGGAGACAAAGAAAATTCTGAGGGAAAACCAAGGAAAGTAACTTTCTTGGAAGATGATCAGAGCAACGAAACTCAGAGTCATCCAACTGGAGGTAAAATACTCAAATTGTTTTTTATATTCCTATTTACGAATTGTACAAGTTTTAAGCGTAAGTAATATAAAACATGATATTTTTCAGGAACAATTGGTCGTCAGTTAGTACCCGGAATTCTTTTAATGGATGGTGGACAAGAATCCAAAATAGGAAGTGGACCTAGCGTTCAAGTAGTCGCCGAAGAGCTTCGAGGTCAGCAACAACAACAAATTCCATCGGGAGTTTCTCCAAGGGACCAACTTAAATATTTGGCTCAGTTGTTGAACTTCGAAGTAGAGTTCAGTGATTTTCCCAAGGTAAATATTTTAATATTTAATAAAATATAAAATTAAAAGAAATAAAACTATCTGATAGTTTCAGGGACTCTATAAAGAGTACTTAACTCTCGTATCTCTGAATACGGATCCACCTCAGGTATGCCACGGTCACGGACCTACTAAAACTGCTTCCCAAGACCAAGCAGCGCTTACAGCTCTGCGAAATCTCAGCAAATTAGGATTGGATAGCGTAACTAATTCACAAAACAAAAAGGACAAGGGTGCTACAGGTGACGGGATTCACGTTACTCATCAAGTGAAAAATAATATCATCAACGGAGCTATGGATAAATAAAGGTTTGAAAAAAATACATCTTCAGCCAGCTCTATTACTGTCAATTCGGACATTACAGTACATGGAGATCTGATTCATATTCATATGGCGATTGAAAATTTCGTGAATTTTTCTTTAAAGAAATACATTTGAGAGATTGTCATTTTAAAAAAGTCGTATTCGATTGTTGCTTGGGCGTCAATAAATCTATTTATTTTAAGCACTTGCTCAGTATCGTATCTTCATAGTTAATTTAAAAAAATGTGAAGGTTCAAATCCAAGAACATACATTATTTTAATCTTTCAAGACTAAGTGAAGATTATTAAACCTTTTCATTAGGCCATGGGCCAGGTTTTATTGGCATGGAATATTATCCTTATATTTTTTTAAAATTCATTTTTGCCAATGTTCTAACGGATTGCAGGATAAAACCCGGTCCATTATTCTTTTTTTTTTTTTTTCTTAAATTCAATGTTTTAATTTTAGTTTCAGAAATAACAAAAATTACTTTTTTATTTCTTACACTTTTTATTTATTGACGCCTGACCACAGTACTCTCTAAGATTTGCAGTATGCAAAATAATTATAAGAATGTACTATTTATTATTATGTTAAGTCTACGGCACACAAGTCACGAAAATGAAAATCTAAATTGGAACAGGTTGTTAATTTATTTTTTCGTTTTTTTGAATGGTGTGTTGGGCCTTTTACCGATAGGATTTTCGGAACATTGATTCCTTATAATGGTCATTTTCCAAGCGATTATGGTTCATGATCATCGAGAAAAACAATAATTTACTAAATCTGAGATGAAATGCGGCCATCTCGATTTAACAACATCTGATACCTTCGGTGTTTCATTGTCATGAATGTAAGCTACGTCTAATTACCTAACATCGTCAATCGTGGTCTCAATTCAATTTAAACGAAAACGGAGACGCTGTTATTGTTGTAAAAAAGTAGATACCTTACATGGTCGCTATTACAACAGTGTAATCGTTAATCGTTATGAATATAAGAACTCGAAAAAAATTAAACAATTAAAAAAATAAAAAGACTTTAACGGCGTAAAGTATAAAATTCCTAGAATATTTGAATTTGTGTCATTCGAGCTGGTTATCGGGCATTGATTACGAAAATTGTCCTGTATTACGCCGCAGAAGCGCTGGTAGGAAAGATCGTTTCTCTATTTTTTTCTCGCCAAAAACGATTTGGTGTAAAAAATAAAGAAAGGATGAATCTATCTAAATAGAAAAAAGAAGAATTGTTCAGTAATTAGGACATTACTGTTGAATGTAAAACAGTACAGGAAGTGTTAGCATTGTAATGATAACATTCTCCGATAAAAAATAGGTAATTTGATGTATAAGCTGTTCTCGTGTCCCAAATTGCTTTTTCATGGGGCCTAGAAGCATTCTGGGAGAATATTCATGTTAATGTTGTATGAGGTATTAGGATAAAAAAGAAGGGTTTGAAATTTTCTCAAGCTACTGAAGATAAAAATAGTGGCTTGATCGATTTGAAAATTTCAACGCAAAGGAACGGTAATACTTCAAAATTTATCTCGTTGCGTTACGATAATTGCAAAATTGAAACTGAATTTTGTTGGAAAAGAATCTTGAAACAACGCCCTGAATTTTGACTTATTGCCAGGCGAGGTAGAGGAGAATAATAATGAATGTAGGCAATTTAGGATCCCGGTACACACTTTGAGCGAGTTTTGCTCTTTTACTTATTTTGTTTTAATTTTAGCGAAACTCGGGTTTTATCATCGAATTATCGCAAAGTATTGTACTCGTGACCCTAAGTGACGTAAACTTGTATTCATTATTTACATTATCAAAATTTTGCTACATCCTTGAATTATAAACCTCGTTAGTTTTTAATTTCAGGATAATTATTTTCATTTTTTTCTGCATGAAAAATATTCATGTCCTAAGACATTGCGTTTTAAGTTACGTTGTGCGAAATAGCACCATTTTCTATTTGTTTCTCATTAATTTTTATATGATTCCAGCTTTTTTTCAAGTAATAGTTTAAGAGCAAGACAGTTAATTTTTTCCAAGTGTAGCTTTATAGGTATAGATGGGCAATAATCTGTATGCGATTTGTTACTATAAGGCTTAGGCTTAGACTCCGATGCAGACACTAGTTTTTCAAAGTACTAAGGAATACAAAAGTCCTACAGATTATGTCTGCAATAATTCTATTTTACCCGACAATGTGTATCACACACGCTAGATTTAATGAGAAAATAAAGTATTACATAATTAATGATCAACATACAAGGTGTACAATATTTGATGAAAATTAAGCGGAACTCATAATTTGAAAGAATAGATAATGAAAGAAATGATACTTCCAACGAAACTAAAGTCTTAAAACAAAACGTTGTATTATGAGATAAGGAGTCGAAAACACCTTCGTCTATCGCACTCTGTTTATTATGTAATGAACGTAATTATAAGTTTCAAATTGCTCGTTATCGTTTATTAAAGACGTTTCATTTCGTTTAAAGAAATTCCAATCATGTTAAGAAAAATTAAGAATGAATCAGTTTATTTTAAAATTCGTCTTTATTTAGTAATAATTAATTGGGAAAGTAAAAATTCTTTCGTCTTTAATATCGACATGGGTATGTTACTCGCTGATGAGAAAGGAGGGTCGATCTTTTTTTTTCTTTGTTAATCGTAAACGTGGAACTCGTTTAGCTGTCTCGTTTATCGATTTGTATCTGAAATCAATAAACTGCTTCAACATAATTATCGACCAATCGTTTACTTTAAATTTACATGTAAAAAATCGCTTTAATATTAATTATATATTTTAATTTTTATTTTACACAATTTAACCGTTTACAATTTCAGACGTTCTAAATTATCAATTTTTAATATAAATTCTCCATAATGAAATAGTAAATATATTAAGTAGATTAGCTATATTAGCTCGAAAATCGTAAAATGGGCATAAAATGTTATTGAAAATTGGTCAGTTTAGGCCTACCTACCTCATGACGTGTATATTATAAATGTCATATGCAGTCAAGGGATTAATAAGAGGAAATTGTATAATATTATTGCCGCTTTAAAAACTTCAATCATGAAGAAAAAGCAGTGCAATTAAATTTTGAAAAAAAGATTGGAGGAAAGGAATATTAAAATGCTTGAGTTTTAAAAAAGATGTTAATCTTTGAAGCTGTCATTTAGAAAATAGTAGAGCTGTAGGAGAAAAATATACATATTCGTGAATATTGAAAAACGAGTAAAAACCTGTCTTCATTTTTACTATGTAGCAGGTAGATAATAATAAACAAGATAATTCTTCACCAGCAACTGCCGCTGAATAAATAAATACTTATATCATTCTATTTAATTATGATTATCTTTGCTCAGATTTATTAAACTTTTTCTTCTCCATTTGAAGTGATCACACTTCCTTTTTATTTGAAATTCTCTTTTCAAATCTGAGTATTACTGGGTCAACTGGTTTTGCAAGAATATCAAGAGTTACTTTAATATCCTTGACTGGCACAATTTTATCTTTCTTGACGACACAATTACGTACGATTGTCGCTAAAAATACTTTCATTGACATCATGGCATAGGCAAGTCCTGGAATCAAATAAATTTCCTGTTTATATAATTTTTATAATTTTTGTTTAATATGGTCAACACTATTTATACAACCTATGCAATTTCTTGGTCCAGCTGCAAATGGACAATAACTGTATGGATGACGTTTTGCAATTTCTTCGGGTAGGAATCTGTCTGGATCAAATTTCAATGGATCTGGCCAGAATCTTTCATCTCTATGAACCTTTTTTATTACAATCATTATTGTAGAATTTTTTGGAAACGTATACTCTCCTATAAATTATATTCAATCTGGATTATTGCTGTTATATGATTTATCTTTACTTTTACTTATAGTTCAAGAATAATTCCATACACATTACACACCTATTTTAATATCATCTGATGATTGTCGCAAAATTACAGGAGCAGCAGGAAAAAGTCGTAGGGTCTCTTTAATCATTCTTTCCAAATAAATCATTTTTCCTACATCATCATATTTCACAGGATTATCTGCAGTGCTATCATCACCGTACAATCCATACAATTCTTCATAAACGCGATCCTTAAATTATTAAAAATTTTCTTTTCTTAAAACGCAACGTCAGACATTCTTAATTAAGGGTGTTGGCGCCAAGTTCTAATCTAAAAATTCCATTTCTTCATTTTACTCAACAAGTATAAAATTAAAAATTGTTTCCCTCTGTAGAATTAATCTATTTTCAACTAAAATTATGCGTACAGAGAGAGAAAATATCTAATTCAAATATTTTTTAAGTAAAATAAAAATATTAAATTTTAAAGTTAGATTTTGAATTCTTCGTTTTATGCAAAAAATATTTATCTATAATTTGCGTTGAGTAAAATGGAGAATGAAATTTTGAGCTTAATACTTGGTTCCAACGCCCTTAATTACTTTATCTTTTACCTGTACTTCAGGATATGTTGCTAACATTAATAAACAGAAAGAAATTACACTAGCTGTTGTGTCATTTCCCTAAACAAATATGAAAGGATAAAATATGATTAAACAGATACAAAATCTAACAATGCGTTACACAAAGGGATACTATAATTTTATTTTACCGCAATTATCATCGTCGAAACTTCATCGCGGATCTCTTTTTCTGTCAATGTCCCTTCCTCTAGTTCCATTAGCAAATCCAGAAAAGCTTTTTTTTGAACTTCATTTCCTTCTGTAAATTAAATTTTTTTGGGTAAAAAGCAAAATATCTTTTTAGGAAATGAAAGCTTTGTAATACCTTTTCTTTTGTTATCAGATTGAAGGTCTCGTTTTTTTTTCTGGATAACCTAATCAAATAAATTAAAGCAAATAATTAAAATCAATATAAAAATGAAAATAATTAATGTTAATAAAAATATTAAAAGTATAGTAATAAGTAATAATATTTAAGTATTGTACAAACTTCATCAGTTATATTGTGCATAAAATTGATTGATTCATAGAACTCTTTTCTCATTTGAGTCCTATTGAATATAAAATCGTAATGGAACCAAACTTTCATAATTCTGTTCATTATTATATGCATTGTTCTGTAATGTGTAATTAATATTTTAGTATGCATTATGAGGCATTTACTGATAAAATGTATAATTAAGTATCTTAGAATACCTTTGAGCTGCTTTAGCAAAAAGAGTATTTCGCTCTTTAGTCCATGTCACAGAAACGCCCATTGCACTTTCTGAATTAAATAAATAATATAAAAATATTTCATAATCCTATCATTGGTATTGATTTCATTAGTAATATTTGTCATTCTATTAAACATCATTAAGGAAAATAAAATGGGAACTTATTTTAATTTTTAAATACTCTTTTAAATAATTTACAACTATAAAATATTCTATGATCATCTTACCGCATATGATATTCAAAGTACATGGCGAAATGTACTCCTCTACATTAAACTCATTCCCCTGATATTTGGTTATTATCTCATCAACCAATAACTGTGAATGTTTTGTAAAAATTTCGAAAAATGACTGTAGTACTTTTGTGTTAAATGTTGGCTGAATTATTTTACGATGAACCTTCCACACATCAACTGTAACAAAAAACAAAAAACCATTCAATATTTCATACATAAAATAGTACTTTATGAATACATATTGCATGAGTCGATGATATAATAAAAATTGCAAAAATAGAATTTTAAAGAGTTTCAAAAACAGTCAGTTTTCATTAAAAGTTTTATTTAAATTTTTTTTTTAAATAAATTGGTAGAAGATTACTTACCTGGTGCTATTACCAACCCATTGCCTTGCCAAGGAGACGCAAATTTATACAGGTCACTTTTACCTAAAGTCTTTGGGCTCAAAAAAATAGCCTGGATAAAAGAAATGAAAAATTGTATAATTAGAATAAAGTTTAAAAAGTTTTATAGTTATAAGCTCGAAGCTTCTTTACCTTCATTTGTTCAGGCTCGTAAACTTGAATAACAATATGGTTTCCTATCCAAAATCGAGTCGGGGATGGGTATAAATGACAAATAATCAAAATTTGCTCAAGTACCACTAAAATAAAATGTTTATTTCAATAATTTAAATTAAATCATTTATTAATCTAAACACTGAGCATAATATATTAATTACTCACCTTCAGTTGTAAATTTCCTTCCCAGAAATAAGTTAAGATTGCCTATAATGGGATATGCTTTAGGTCCATCTATGCAGGATGCTTTTTTGTAATAATCTCTGTTTTTCACATAGTCAAAAATAATGAAAACTAATAAAGACGCACTAATAATTATATAAATGGGCCACATTGTGATAATAAAGATACTATTAATTAATTTTTTGATTAAGATTAATTTTAGAAACTTAATAAAGATTTCTCTTTTATTGAAATTGATGTCAAGCACTCGTAATTCAAAGATAGAATGACTTGAAATATTCTGTTGTGTAGACAAATATACAAGATTTTTCCCAGAAGGAAATCTATTTCACTAAATAAGTTAATTTTTTATCAATGAAATTAACATGAAACTAACATAAAATAGAGATTAATAAAAAAAGATTTCTGATAATACATATTAACTTTTTTTTTATGATTGTGACATGTTTCAATGGCATTTGAAGTTTTTAGTTAGTATTGCCAAGATAATTTCATATCCTTTTTTTAACTAATGTTTCTTATTGATTACATAAATAATATCTTTGCTTGTTAGTATTAAACATGTGTACGTCGCTCTTCTACATTGAAATTTTATTTTTAGAATGGAAAAAACTATTAAATCTACTATAGAATAAACGCTAAATGTGTCTAAAAAAAATTAGATGTTTACAAATTTTTTATAGAAAAAAATTAAGAGTATATGCAAAGCGTATTTAAAGTTGCAAAAGTAAAACTGTAAATGTGAATGATAATTTAGTATTAAGTTTTAAACACTGATAATAACATTTAAAAATTATCATTTTTACAATATGAGTATAATAATATATAATTAAGTAATAATTTATAATAGTATACATTCTATACATATCTTTAATTATATTTTAATATCAATTAATGAAAAATTTTCAAGCTGTAATATTTTTTTGTAATTCAACAACCCTCTATTATTCCCGAAAATGACTTTCGCTAAAGTGCATATAGATTTTTGTGGAGTATCAAAGTCTTTCCAATCAAATGTGAGTCAATTAAAAATTTCTTGTGTTGACACTAAGGATCTAGTATTAATTCATTAAATTAATGAATTAATGCTTCCTCTATGAGGAAGAAAATCATATTTGATGACAGGAAGCAAAGTGCTTATTAAATTAGTACAAAAGATGATATAATTTCGTAGCTATTTTTTCTTTTTTTTTTTTTTTGATAAAAATAATTATATATAATTACAGTTTTCCCGCTAATAAAAAAAGGTAACATCTAATTTTCAATACGATACGCAATAATCTAGATAAGTGTAAATTTTTACAATTAAAATTAAATACGTGTCAAAAACATTCAAAATTAGCGTAAATACTAATAAAACAAATTTTTATGTCCAAGAATTTTTACATATATTTAAATACTATGTGATAAGAAAGATAATGTATATTAATTAAATCAGATTTCCTTTTTTTTGATTGAGAATATGTTAACCGAGTCAACTTTTTAGTTGATTACAGCCAAGGCTTATCAATACTGTTTATGATTAATTAAGTAAATAGTATGCAAATAAAACCAAGATAATTTCATGCGCTTTTTTAAATAAATGTTTTATGTACTTATTTCTGTTAATAAATTGAGATTTCAAATCTATATAATTTTAAATACGCAATTTTACAGAGTATTTGTGGACGCAACTAAAGCTATTACAATTTTTTATCTAGTCATTCTTCTTAACTTAACTTTACGACATTTACATTATGTAAATTTTTTTTTACTATTTATATCATTTAAATTTCAAAGCTGGTTTCTTTCTTATTTTCTTCTCCAATAGCCTCTAATTTGACATTCAAGTCAACATTATCCATTGCCTGAATCGCTTCCAACGTTTTACCCATAGTTTCAGGAGTAATCCAAAAAGTCATCAATGATGAAATAAGAGCATTAACTGCATAAAACCAGAAGGGAGCATGGTCTCCAAAAGAATTCTTCATCACTGGGTAGGCTATGGTGCCAAAGAAGGCAAAAGTGGCTCCTATTGTGTTTCCACATGCAGATGCTGCACCTTTCACACTCATTGGAAAAAGTTCACCCTGAAGTACATAAGTCACAGGACATACACCTATCGTGTAAACAATTTCGTAAAGAACCAGAGCAACAAGTGGAATCCACGTGAACGAAGAGACATCTACTTTCAAACAAGACCTCAACAAAAAAAACATACCTATTGATCCCAATGATAGGGCTTGTAAAAATCCAGTTACAAGGAAAAGAATTCTTCTACTAACACAATCAATTATACACGAACTAACACAACAAGCAAGTAATTGAAAAGCAGTTAAAACTAGAACTGAATATTTAGGATTGATGGGAGAATTACTGTCGATGAAAATCTGTTCAGCGTAACCATAAACAGTATTGATTCCTGTCATTTGTTGTCCTAATTTCACAAATACGAGAATCACCAATCCTCTTCGATTTACAGTTTTTTTCATCAAGTCCTGAAAAGCAGTTTTGCTGTTCTTCTTATCTTCTATTATAGTTACCTTAATTTTCAGGATATCTACTTTCAACGACTCGAGTGAAGCATTACCTCTTAACATCGTTAAACTCTTGATTGCCTTTGCTTCATTCTCTTGCATGAAATAATAATAAGGACTTTCTGGCAAGAAGACAAAAATAACAAAGAAAAACAAAGGTACTATCATGCATGTCCAATTTAAGATTTCATAGGACACATAAACAGCAGTTAATATGAAAATAAAGATGCCTGCGTTTTCTGATATTTTCATAATGTTGATGGAAATTCCTCGAATATTCTTTTCTGATATTTCAGCTAAATAGATCACCAAGGAGCAGAGGATAATGCCTTGTCCTATTCCTCCAATTAATCTGGCTATGTAAAGGTGAATGTGGGAGTCTGCCAGGATAATTATAATCCAACCAATTAGTCCTAAAATGACGGACGCCAACATTGTGTATTTTCTACCAAGTCGATCAATTATCAATGGATTCAGTAAACCACCACATATATCACCAATTAAGAACATTGACACAATCCAGGTACTTTGTTCTTCTGAGATTGAAATTTGTGATTTTTCGCTTGTCAAGAATGGTATTGAGGGCGAAGGCCAAACTTGATATGCCCCGAATCCTAATTCTGCGAAGCAAGCTGGGAAGGAAAAAGCAAGTTTTAATCGCGATTTTGAATTGAAATAGGAAACAACTTACCACCAATTGCGACAAAATATTGTGTCACTTGGTCTCCCATTATTTTAGACAATTTGTCTATCATTTTCGATTTTAAAACTTTGTAATGACAGGAGACATGTTAACTTTAGTACTTATCGAGTTTCTGACCTTGTTTGAGTAACGGTTCCAGGTATCACATTGAAAAAGTGAGGATTACAAATAATTGTTGTAGGAGATAAACGCGTAAAGAGAGCGATAAGGAACTACTGGCTAAAATACACATTCTCTATTTGTTTTCAAGGGAGGTACCTGAAAAAATGAAAACCAGATCGTTAAATTTAAATTTATGATCAACAAATCGAAAACGAAATGTGTAAGATAAATATTCGCAAGATGAGTTTATCTAAACTCTTGACATAAGGAGAAGACTATCTCAACGATAAATATTCTTTAAAACAATGCTACAGAATTGTAAATGTCTAAAACTGAAAAAAAGACTTGCACTGAGAAAAATTTTTGGTGCGGACAACAAAACTTTTTGTTGCTATAGAAGCAACAAAAAATTGTTTGGTTGTGCCAACCAAATCTTGGTTCTTTCAACAAACTTTGAACTAACAAAATCTCAGTTTTGGTTGAATTAACAAAACTTTGCGGTTGGTTCGACAAAAATTTGGTTGGCCCAACCAAAAATCTTTGTTGCTTCTATAGCAACAAAATTTTTTGTTGTCCGCACCAAACATTTTTCTCATTGTGGATTTCTATTTTGTCTGCAATTCTGGATATTCTGGTTTAATTTTTATATTTCGAGCAAAAATAAAGTTTGTTTCACTTAAAATATGTAAAATAAATTTTCCTGTGAGTCAATTGGGCAAGTTTATAAACTTGCATATCATCTTGAGATTAATTAATTAAATCTACTAATATGATTTATCATCTGCGAATTTTCATGAAAATCGAAGAGTTTTCTTGAAGATAGAAAATTTCCTCCTTTGTATCAAGATGGCGACACTCTACCCTCCACACGGTTTATCAATACTCAAGACTCAAGAATTATGATGTGATTATAATAATTTAAAAATCCTTGTACTCAAAAATCAATTCGAAAAATGAAGAATTATTTTCTTAAACTTTAAACAAAAAATATTCACAAAACATTGTCACTCTTTATAATCAAGATTCTTTAATTATTTTTAAGTGAACTCAAAGTACCTAATTTTTAGTCGATCTGTATTTCACGAAAATGTATTTGATGCAATCAAATCTGCAAATGTGGAATAATAGGCTTTGCGATTTTTAATTGACAAAAGGAGCGTTCCACAATGAAAGTATAGTCATTATTTAATAGAGTTTAACAGAAGATAGCAGTTCCTTGCTCAATATCGATTAATATAATGCGAAAAAAGGAAGATATGGGGACAGAGGGATAAAAAAACAAAAAAAAAATGGAAGAGGAATACCAAAGCAATTTGGCGAATGACTTTGTCGATCTCGAACATAGGAGCGAAATTAGCATTCGTCCTATACCTACGACGACTTTAATGGTCCATATAACATTTGGCAGACATGCTACACTCAGTAGAATGTCCAAAATTTTACATTATGATTTCATACTTTTTTAAGTGTAATACTTTATAAATTATTGATAGAGATATTTATAGATAGATAATAATATATACATAGATAATATAAATAGATTTATAATTTGTAATACTGATATTTATTTGTTTCTTTTTTTCTGATTCTGATAGAACCTTTCGTCCTTTTTCAAAAACTGTCGGAAAATTTATATCAAAATAATCAGAAAGTTTACTATAAAAAATATCACACTTTAAAGAAATATTTGGATCATTTTTTGTTAACGTTATCAATTCTTTTTATAAATATTAAATATTTTTATTATACCTACTCAGCACTTTTTACGACGACCGTCATACAAAAACGTCTAACAAGTATTTTTTTATCTGAAATATATTACTGCACTTAATTTTTTTTAAACGGAGAAAACCCGTTTAAACATTCATATTACTGTAAAAATAGAACATTTTAAAAGAATATAATTACCTACTGGGTTATGACGTTTTTAATGTTATAAACCAGTTTGTTTTATAACGAAAAACAAATGTGAATCGTTTGCTACTTTGCGTAAAATATGAAGCAATATTTTAATCTAATTTGTTATTTAAATAATTAGCGTGTGATTTATCCAATTTTGTTTATTTTATGATTATAATCATTAGTAATACTGGAAATGATTTAGTATCAAAGAATTGCAACTATAATAACGTTACATAAAAATCACATTTATCCCGCTTCTGAAAACCGAACAAATTATTATGTTTTAAACAAACAATTTCTTGGCTAATTAACATTTCTGTAACAATACAATTTTTTTATTATAATAATAAATAAATAAACTTTTTTGAAAAAGCTTTAAATTCAATATTTAATTAAATTTATTGTATCTCTTACAAAAATTCTATATACTGATTGTGAGTTTCTTTTAAAACAAAAATGAGAAGCTATTTTGGAACCAGGAAAAATAAAAAGCGTTACAATTTTCGACATACAATATTTCTACTTTCGATTCGTTCATATTTTTAGAATAGGATAAATATTATATTCACGAAGATTCGACTCCAAAACAAATCACTGTTTTCACATTATTACAGTGATTGCATTCTTATTATTTAATTAGTAGAAAATTAGCCACACGAGAAAAAAAAACGAGACTTGTCTCAAACATAGATGTACTAAAAACGAGATTCTCGTTCGTCTTACTAAAACCGAGATTCTCGTTTGCCATAAAGTGTCTACTCATTTGATCATGGTTTAAAAAAAATTAATATTCATCTCGTATTTTATCGTTATACATCAAAATATTAATCAGAGATAAATAATTACTAAATAAAATGCGATGCTACGAACAAAAAACAGAATTTCTTGAAATAAAATTATATTTTCTATCCATATCACTAAAAGATTTTAAAAGACATCCAAGTTCCGGATCTTAAAAAGGGATGACTTGTTAACCGACATTGGAAAAGCAAGATTCAAGCTCTTACAGAAATGGTTGGAACGTTCCGTTCAGTAAATTCGGGCAAGAAATCAGACATCTCTGAAAGAGTTTTTCATATGAGTTCAATACGAGCCTCAAAGTAGTTTCGATACAATAGCTCATTGGGATCAACGTTGTCAACGGTAGGATTTATTATGTGGATGCATCGAGAGGAATCGAGCAGAATTTGTATTCAGCACCTGCAGACGACAATTTAAAGCTGTATTTTCTGCAGTACCAGAAGATCAATAAATTTAATGTATTTCTTTCGAGAAAAATCGATTGCAAAAAGCAATCACAAATTAATTTTTTGTCTGAGAATATTATAGACACCGAGTTGATATGTACATATCTACTTTCTATGAAAATTGGGCTAAGGTCTTCGTGTTAATGCTGAAATACAGACACAGCAGTTTAAATGATGCTTTAATAGCTGGAGGGTATCGCAAGGTCTCCTTGGCACGCGAGTCTTCACCGAGGAAACGAATCTAGGAGATTTACTGCCGAGATTATTTCCTCAGTTATTACCTATTCGATGTGTCGACTGGTGCAACTGTCGGTTTAATAAGAATGCGAGTTGATAAGACTGCATAATAAAAATATAAGAGTCTTTCAGAAAATTCCATTTTCAGATGTTTCTGAGGAGAATTCTGAGATTAAATCTCATATTTTTACATTAATTTTCCATCGCAGAGGCAAGAAGTCTCGAAAAAATTCAAAATTAGTAGTAATATTGAGTACTCTCTAAATCTGAATTAGTAGAAATTTTACTAATGCAATTAGTAACGACGGTTTTGACTGTTAAATTAGTAATTTTTTGATATTCTACTAAATGAAATGGTAAGGTTTATGTTGCTAAATGAATTAGTAAGGATTTTCTACTAATCTGTTTAGTAGTACCAATTTACTAATTCAGTGAGTAGAAATCAATTGGAAACTTATTTAAATTATTAATTTTTTAAATACTGTCTGGTGGTTCTTGAATTTTAAAAGTTTAATGTTTTCTCAATTTATGTAGGTATACTCTCTAAAATTGAATCAGTCAAATTCCACTGATTTTCAGTGAATCTTTTCTCACGATTTTAATCAGTGAAAATTCACTGCTCTCTAAATCTGAATTAGTGAAAAGTAGGTCACTAATTTACTTTAGTGAAAAATTCTACTAATTTTTAGTCATTTTTGACTAAAACTTTAGTGAAAAGTTGAAAACTTACTAATTGAAATAGTGAAATACAACTAATAATTAGTGAAAATTTTCACTAAAGTAAATTGGTGACCTACTTTTCAC
>UCOK01012444.1:0-12496 GCA_900474325.1 Synergus umbraculus
CATATCATCTTCTTCTTTAGAACTTGTACTTCCCACACTACGTTCCATTACCCCATCAAGAATAAAATTTTTTATTTCCAACGGGACACTTTCGCAAATAACAGTGTGTTTCCACATTCTAGTAATATGCTTAACAAATACTTTTTTGCAGTATTTGCAAGCGAATTCATTTTTTTCTTTATTGAACACTTCAAAATGTTCTCTAAAAATTTCTGTAGGTCTCATTTTTTAAATTTAAAACTTTCTGCACAAATAGTTACTACACATTATTTTTAAGCTTTATTCAGCAAGATTAAGCTTTATTCAGCTGCTGACGTCCGCTACGTTTGCGTAAAACTTACTTCTTAGACTCGTTTTTCTACTTTCCGCTAATTAAATACTTTAATTGTGGTGTATAATACAATTTAATGAATACGAAGTACTTTTCAAATGTTTACACTTGAAAAAAAAGTTTTTACGCTGAAAAATAACAGTTTTACCAATTTGGTAAAACTTTACCATCATGACCGGTAATTACCAGTCACGTAATACCTAACCATTCGGTCAGCGTCACTATCCCATCCCTGCGTATAATATAATATTTTTTAGCATTTAAAATTGCGCGCTAATAGAAACATATCAGATCCCGGAGCGCAACGCATGCGAAGTGGTATCAAGTGAGATTTTAGGTTCATGCAGGTCGTTATTGAGAAAGGAATGTAGTAACTAGTACAGTAATGTTCAACGATGCCTTCCTCTGTTTTGTAACGATCTAGCCCTGTTTTTCATTAGAATCTTATGAAAATCAGGGTGGGGTCATTACAAAACAGAGTTAGGCATCGTCGAACATTACTTTACTAGTAACCAACCAAGTCACGTGGCGAAACCACGTGACTTGCAGTCGATTGATAAAGTGGATTGGTAATGCAATACGTGGAAAGAAGAGCTTGTTTGTTGCTGATACCTGATTTTATTTTATTTATTATTTATTATGTCATATTTTATTAATTTATTATATTCTTATGAATAATTTTATATAACCGAAAAGGGATTTCATTAAAAGAATGTTATTTTCAACTAATCGATTTTTTTTCGATGCATCGATGTTTCTTAAAAATGACCCGATATATCGGACATATCGATGGTTTCTTTTCGATGCTACATCGATGTCAAACATCGATGTTTTCTATTCGATGTTGCAACTCTAAATGAGCCCGAAGCGAACGAACAGCCGCTCCGCGTCGGCTCCCATCGGCCAACTCCGCCGATGGTCAACTCCCTGGCCGGTCAGTGCCGACCCAATGTGTGGACTCTCTATTTTTTGCTATCAAAAACCTCTACACTTTCCTTCTTTTGCATTTGGCAAGGTTAATTCAAATCCACATGATAGATTTGTGTCTTTCCACAGATTTTGACACTTTTGGACAGTTTGTTGACAATTTTTACTTTCAGATTCCATCGTCCTTAAGACAATATTTAGATTCAATATGACAAAAATTAAGCAAAAGTAACAATAAAATCAGTGAAAAATTTAAATAAAATTCACATAATAAATACTCATTCGCATGATAAAATTTAAACGAAACATATAAAAATCAACATTAATTTAACATGCCAAAATTGTAAATATTACAAAATCTTTTTATAAATCACAAAAATTATACAAAAAAAATTAAAATCAATACAAAATAAAACATAGAAATAGTTTCGACATTCAAAAATAATAAAATTTAGGATCTGGTTTAATTTAATTAAAGGGGTAGAAGGGGTCTTTGTAAATTTTAAGTTTATATCAACAAAATTATAAAGAAAATAACAAGAATAAAAGGCTAGGCTTTAGGTCTTTCGGCACTCCGGATTATTACAAGTTTTATAGACACATTATGCAATAAAATACAGAACAAAAAGAATCAATTTAAATAGGATGATTCAGCCAAGGAGTAAAAAAAATATAAAATATAAGAAAATACAAGAAAAAAAGTATAAAAACTTGGCTAAATCATTAACGGTGTTGAAGCATTTTCAAACCACTAAAAATTAATGTAGACTGACTCAAATCCGCCATTTTGTCCACATCTTAGCAATACGCGGTGTTTGAGGACACAAAAATAATGTGTTTGAAGTTTCGTTTTTTTATCGATAATATTTTGTTTGTACGACACGGGGTATCTGCTTATTTTCTGCAAAAAGAAATTTGTTTGCCTAAAACGGGAATTTTTACATGTTCTGTGATGCGGGTTGAGGGGTGCGGGTGAACAGTACTTACATTTTGCCAAGTCCCTGTCCAAGCAAGAAAGGCACAAAACTTCACTACAAGGATGCTTCAGTCACTCAGAAAAATTTTGCGAATTTCTCTATGCACTGAAAAACCCTAGCACTTACGAAAATCGTGTAAAAAAAGAAGTTTGATAAATCGCGTACTAGACCTGTACTAGTTACTTGACTAGTTACTAGACCTGTCAGCTTTTTCGCAGCGACCTTAATTAACGATTACTACAAACTGCACTCGAAGTATGGTCGGTAAGGCCGGTCATATACATAATGGTGCGAAAATGTATGTGACCGTCCTTACCGACCATACTTTGTAGTAATTGTCAATTGAGTTCGCTGCGAAACAGCTGACAGGTCTAGTAACTAGTCAAGTAACTAGTAAAGGTCTAGTACGCAATTTATAAAACTTATTTTCTACACGATTTTCGTAAGTGCTCAGGTTTTGAAGTGCATAGCGAGATTTGCAAAATTTTTCTGAGTGAGTGAAGCACCCTTGAAGTGAAGTTTTGTGCCTTTTTTGCTTGAACAGGGACTTGGCAAAATGTAAGTACTGTTCACCCGCACCCCTCAACCCGCGTCTCAACACTTGTAAAAGTTCCCGTTTTAGCCAAACACCGCGTATTGAAAAGATGTGGACAAAATAGCAGATTTCAAGGCATTCCACAGATTTCGATATTTTTTTATGTTTGTTTACAATTAACCGGTTTTTATACGACAAGTGGAACTACATTTTTAATTACTTGAAAGTACTAAATTTAATTTCTTTCCGTTTTATATTCGATTTCTATAAGAACCTTGACTCTGGTACAGTCCGACTAGGACCAGATAGAACTATATTGTTAACCATGATGCAAATTGCATAGGAATTGGATAGAAACATTATATATGAAACTAGATAGAATTCGAGTAGTAGCCGGATAGGAATCAGATAGAACTATCTTGTAGACCCAGATATAAATCGGATAGAAATCGTTTATAAACATTACACGATACCGGATAGAACCCGGTTAGGAGTCGGATACATAGGAATCGAATAGAAACGTTGTATGAAACCAGATAGAATTCGGGTAGGGGCCGGATAAAAATCAGATAGTATCTTGCAGATCCAGATACAAATCGGATAGAAATCGGATATAAATATTACACGATACCGGATAGAACATGATCAGGAGTAAAATACAAGTCGGGGACAAAAATCGTGTACAGTTTGGCTAGGACTAGATAGGAACTCATTTCTATCCGGTTCTTATCCCATTCCTATCTGACATTTTAAGCAGGGATGCATTAGTGATAAGATTAGAATAATATGTATATACAAAATATGTATTGTATTTATAACATTATTAAGCATGTTTGAAATGTTAAAATTGATAAATTTAAAAGGGAGATAAACCTTATGATAAAAAGCCTTAGAGGTAAAAAGAAATAAAAATTCCTGAAAGGGAAATAGACTTAGGGATAGAAAGAGATCAAAATTTCTAGCTAGGGAAGACAGATTGATGGGTCGACAGGAACTAAAATTTTTCTTCGTAGAGACAAACAAAGATAAAACCAAATTGAATAATTATGAAATTATTACTAATAGGTAATTACTAATAATAATAATAATAATAATAATAATAATTTTTTTATTTCAGGTGGGCATTTACGTAATTTATTACTTGGATTTCGTAATTGGCAGTAGTTGGTGGATTATGATATTGTATTTAACCCAACTTGTAGCACTATTCGCTGTTCGAGGAAGACCCTATACTGGTGAAACTATTGTTGCAGAACTATTTTCATCTACTGATAAATGTCTCAGATATTCGGCAGGATCATTATTGGCATTCATATGGAATATCGTTTTGCCCATGACGCTTGGGGTAAATATTGAATTATTCAATCACGTTCTTGGTTACAATAAAGAAAACTTTCAGTCTTTTGAAGTGAGGGTGTTTCAGATTTATAAGTTGTATTTCTAAGTTCATGATAGTCTTTGTTGATGATTCTGAGTCTAAGTTCAAGTATAGCTTCTTGAGACTACCTTCGAGATCAGTTTCAGAAACTAAGTCCGAGATCAGTTTTAGTGACTAAGTCCGAAATTGGATGATTAGGGGTGTAATAGACTTGTAGACTGGATTAGTATTGATAAGACACTTGGAGATCCGGTGTTTGTAAAAAGAAACTCGTTCCAAACTTCAGACTGACTCTTTGGGCCCATTTCCTCTGTTTTTACAGTTGAGGGCCAACCTCTTTGACTTATTACCCAAGGAGGGTAATGATATGATGAGGTAATCCGATAGTTCTAAAACCTTCTAGAACTTTCTAGAATCTTCCAGAATTTTCCAAAATTCTGGATGTCCACCACATTCAGTGGTGGACAATTCATTTATATAATAAATTAATCTAATTTTATGGGCAAAATCTTTTAGCGGAGTGCGTTCTTTAGTAGAGAGAAATAGATATTGTTTGTTTGTCTTACAAGGAAGGTCTGCCCGGTGTCCCTCGCCGATTTGATTCTCCCTGATATATGTTGTAGTACTCAAAATAAATGTTGAGTAAATGTTGGTTTACATTACTAGGTACTAGATGGTGCCAACTGAGAAACATTGATAATTGTGACTGGTCTTCTTACCTTACACTGAGAATTTAAGGTGTAAATCTATCTATATTATAAAAAGATCTCGTCGCCACCGCCGCTGTGTCAGGAATTGAGAGGGGTCACGTGACCTTATGAGTTGTCACATGACCCCCTAAGAGGAAACTGGACCCCTCATGAGGCCATGACGTGACTCCTCTCGATTACGTGACCCATATATATCACGTGAGCCTATCAACCATGTGACCTCATGAAGGGATTCTAATGGGGTTTAGGTAAGGTTTAGGGTTAGGTTCCCTGCTTAAAATTTCGGATAAAATCCGGATTCCGAAATTGTCCGGGACGTTAGTCGGTTTTTGTGAATCGGAATCTATCCGGTCATGTACGAAAATTGTCCGGATGTAGTCACTTTTAATTGTTACTTCTTCCGCACAAATTTCGTACATGACCGGATAGAATCCGGATGACAAAAACCGACTAACGTCCCGGACAATTTGGGATAAATTTCGGAATCCGTATTTTATCCGAAATTATAATGCATCCGTATATTGTGCGGCAGAATCCGAAAGTTCTACGGTCTGACGGATCAGATGAATCCGGATTGTATCCGCTCATGCCCGTTTTTTATGCGGCCTGACGGATTTGATGAATCCGGATTGTATCCGGTCATGCCTGTTTTTTATCCACGCAGAAAAAAATCTGTAGTATCTACAAAAAAATAATTATTAATCAAGAACATAGTTTATTAGCAGGTATATTATGGATATACTTATAATTAATCGATATTGGTAAATTTTAACGCATATCCTATTAGAAAAAAGTCATGGCCTGAAATCTCGAATTGAATAAAGTCGAATATCGAAAAGTCTCGAATTTGTCTCGAAAAGTATCGAAATAAGAAAAAGAGCATTAAGCATATTGAATTTAGAATAGAACATAGAACATAGAAACGGTAGTGCGACGACGGCCGCATAGCGGCCGGCAGTGGCACTTGTATAACAAATAAAATTTCGCACAAAACGCGAGGGGGAATCGAACGCACGACCTACGGGACACGAGTCCAGCTGCCTAACCATTACCCTAAGCTCTCGAGATGGTGGTCCCACATTTTTTCCACGGTATACTCATTTACACACAAAGATCAAATCATCTTGAGATAATTTAATCAAAAAACGTATCTGAGTTAACATTAAATAAACTATGTACCTATATGAAGTTTTAAATATTTTCCATGTTCACTTTCACAGAAAGTGAAAGCGTAATATTAATTGATCGAAAATAATAATTTATGGCGAGAACGAAAATCTATTGCAAGAAAAAAACATGGTAAAAAAAATTGGTTGTGTCGAAAAGAATACTAAGTAAAATTCTAATTCTAATTATAATTATAATTCACGAAATAATATTGTTTTAGCAACAAAATTTTAGTAGTTACAACAAAAAGACTCAACAAAATTATTTTTTTCCTATTACAATTTTTTTTTTTCTCAAATGGTTCTAACAGAAACTTTCCTAGAAATTTTCCATATAGAATAGTAACATTAAAAATGTTATCTATTATTGTAAGTAACATATTTGATCTGCTAAAATACTTATTATTTAACAACTTATTATTTAACTCGTATAAGTTCCGGGCGGAATCGGACTAATTCCGGATTCGAGATAATTCTCAGACAAAATCCGGACAGAAACGGATGAATTCCAGATTTATCTGTAGATGAAAATGATTTCTGATTCTTTATTTCATATAAATTCCAGACAATTGCGGATTTATTACAGATCAAATTTTATTTCCGGACAGAAATCGGATGACATCGGACAAACTTCGGAAAGATTCCGTCTAAATTCCGGATCTCTTCGGATTAATTTATCCGAAACTAATCCGGAATTGATGCGAAATTTTAAGCAGGGTTAGGGTCTCAAATCCTAAGGACTTCATAAGACCACTATTAGACTACCATAAAGCCATACAAGACCCCAATAGGACCAAATTAGGTTAGGTTAGGTAAGATTTAGGGTTAGGTTAGTTCCACCTCCATCACAAATGATCATGTGACCCCATAACGACACGCCCCTTTTGAGCCCATGATCACATGACCCTGGTGAAACCGCGCCCCTTTTGAACCCATTGATGAAGTGACCCCTTAATTTCACCGCTGCCGCTGTATCAAGAATCTCATTAGAACCCCATAACCATATGACCAAAATGAAACCTCATAAAGCCCCAAAAAGATAAAAATTCCATAGGACCTCAAAAGATTACCATAACACCTCAGAAGACATCATACAACTTCCACAATACCCCATAAAACCCAAATAAGAAGTCCCTAAAAATCTCAAAAGATTAGGTTAGGTTAAGTTAGGATCTCAACCCCATAGGACCAAAGAGACTACTATAAGAATCCCATAAAACACCCCTACAAGAAAAGTAGGATTGAAAAGCATTGCTTCGCATTCAGGAGATTTTGTATTGAAGTCCGTTTTTCGACAACTTCGCATTGGACCAATACTTTTTAATGCGATAGTTCGTATACAGGGTACACCATGTTTTATGCGGCTAAATAAGTAAGTGATAAATGCTACGTTCAATGCGAGTTAAAACGTGACTTCGATCTTAATTCAATTGTACTGAATACAATTGAATGCGAAGTAGAAAATTCGTATTAGATCGCATTGAATCGCACTCAGGAGACTTTGTCTTAATACGATTGAATGCCGCTTTGCGACAACCTCGTATTAAAAGTGCAAAATTTCTTAATACTTTTGAATACTTTTCAATCCGACTTTTCTTGTAGGGACCATAAGACCACCATATAACCAAATAGGATCCCATATGACCCTAACAGGACCCAATAAAAATAACAAAATTCTCATAAAACGTTCATTAAAATCTCATAAGACTCATAAGATCCCATAAGGTTTAGGTAAAGTTAAAGATTAGGTTAGGGTTCTGATCCCCATAGCACTCCATAAGACCACTAAAAGACTACCATAAAACGCCTGCAAGACCTCAATAAAACATTCATAAATCAAAGAATTCATTAAAATTCTGATGGGGGGTATGGGAATTATGTGATAATGTTTATAAATAAAGAATAAATTAATTAGAATAACGTCGCGGGACGTGACATTATGGAGTCTTATTATTTCTAATATTTTCTTTATGATTTCAGATATTAAGTGTTCTGGTTTTTAAAAACGGTGGCTTTCGAGAAGTGTATTTGAATCATAAAATAGGTCAATCTTATTGGACTGCTTGGGAAAGAAAATTAGGAATTACAATTCAATTGGTGCCTATATTTATCATCCCAGGAGTAGCAATTATACAAGCATATCGTTATCTTCATAAGGGCCCTTCAGATATTCTTGAAGTAAGTGAAATATTTATGCCTTAAAATCCGCCATTTTGTTCACATCTTTTCAATACGCGGTGTTTGAGGCAGCAAAAGTAAGGTGTTCGAAGTGTAGTTTAGCCAGAGATGTTTTTTCGATTGGACGACAGGGGCTATCTCTTTGTTTCTTGAGAAAACAAAGGACCCCGCAGAAAACGTATGGCAAAAATCTTTCCGTCGAATCGGCTGTAACTTTCAGAAAATATAATGTTCTTGTAATTCCGAACAAAAGTTTCATCTGGTAAAACAAGATCCTATGATCAGTTTCCGAGATATGGGGTCTAAAAATACCAGATTTTAAAATAATTTTCCTAAATGATAACATACGAAAAGATTAACAGTCTTTCAAGCTTTGTAGAAATGTTTGGTACTGCCTGGGTGTGTTTGGGGGGGATGATGTGATGACAATCTATAGCACGGGTTTTGAGGTGCATAATAAGGCTCGCAAAATTTTTGTCAGTGAGTGAAGCACCCTTTGAGTGAAGTTTTGTGCCACTTTTACTTGGATAGGGACTTGAAAAAATGTAAGTACTGCTCACCCGCGTCTCTAAACTTGTCAAAATTCCCGTTTTAGCCAAACAAATTTGTTTTTTTCAAGAAACAAAGAGTGTCGTTCAAACAAAAAAACATCTCTGGCTAAACGACACTTCAAACACATTATTTTTCTCAAACACCGCAATTTTTAGTGTTTTGAAAATGTTCCGACACCGTTAAGCGACTTTAAGAGATAATCAGTAGTTTAATAGTAATTTATGATACAAGTGCGTAAAAAAAGTGATTATTACGAGTGTGAAGTTTGCAGCATTTACCTACGGCTGGAAGCACGAGTCGAACGCTTGTGCACGAGCGAAGCGAGTGCAAAAGCGTAGACACCCAACCGACAAAGTTGCACTTTATGTGCTCCTTAGGTTAATTGCTTACCACAATTATCTGGTTGTGATTAAAGTCACCAATTTGCGAAAAATGTGTAAAATTGTCACCTATGCGTAAAAGGTATACTTTACACACTAAGATGGTCCAAAAACGCTTTTTTTTCTACAGAGTCTCGATCCCCCCAATTCGTTTCTAAATCCGAAAAAAGAAAGTCCATATTTTTTTATTTTTTTTTTATTTTGATTAAAACACGTGCCGGATTTGACTTGAAGTTTCCCATGTAAATTGCATGGGGAAAAATCACTTTTTGGAGTTTTTGGAATAATTTTTCAGGGTTTAGGAATAAGTGACGGGAGATTATAGAAACTTATAGAGAACTATCCACCAAAGAATTTCATGTATCACACATATGGGTTTTGCACCGCTAACACACCCCCAGGGGGCCTTAAAAACTACCCTTAAAAGCTAAAATTACCATTTTTCATGAAATTGACGTTATGAGCACTTTATCCTCGTTGTTTTTCTTAATAATTATTATTAGTATTAATCTATTAAAATATTTATTAACATTGTTTAATAAATCTTTAATTATTTAAAAAAATATCATTTGTTTAATGTTTTTTTTTTTTTGAAAATTTCGTTTTTTATCATAAAAATGTTTGCTATTGGTCTAATGGAATATTGATAAAACATTAGTTATTTAATTTTCAAATATTTAAACAAATTCCGTTTGTTTAAAAAATTTTTTTTCAAGAAAATTTTTTTTATTAAAAAATTATTGTGTACATACTGAAATGTTGATTAACATATATTAATTAATGAATAATTGTTTAAATAAATTTCAATAAATTAATTTATCTACAAGTAATTCTTTATTTGTAACTAATAATAATCATGGAACATTTATTATTAAATTAACCATAAGTTTTTTTAATATGTACATTTAATTTGCGGAAACGATCCTAATGGAGAGAGAGTTGCAGAGAGAGCTGTAAAATTGATTTCTGATTTTAATAGTATAATAACTTTCTACTACATGTAGTTAAAGAGTATAACAAAAACTTCCCCGATTGCAGTAAAACTACATTATCTCGCGACATATAGTAATACACCAAGCTGTAGTTGTAAAAATGTAGATAATAAAAGAAAAGATTACATAATGCAAAAATGTAATTATATAATATAATAATAACACAATTATGTATTACTTGGGAAGAAATTGTTTAAACCTACTAGGATCGTTTCAGCAAATTAAATGTACATATTAAAAAAACTTATGGTTAGTTTAATAATAAATGTTCCATGATTATTATTAGTTACAAATAAAGAATTACTTGTAGATAAATTTATTTATTGGAATTTATTTAAACAATTATTCATTAATTAATATATGTTAATCAACATTTCAGTATGTACACAGTAATTTTTTAATAAAAATAATTTTCTTAAAAAAATTTTTTTAAACAAATGGAATTTGTTTAAATAATTGAAAGTTACTAAACAATGTTTATTAATATACCATTATAGTCCAATTGTATATATTTTTATAATAAAAAACGAATTGAAAAAAAAAATGTTTAAACAAATGGAATTTGTTTAAATATTTGAAAATAAATAACTAATGTTTTATCAATATTCCATTAGACCAATAGCAAGCATTTTTATGATAAAAAACGAAATTTTCAAAAAAAAAACATTAAACAAATGATATTTGTTTAAATAATTAAAGATTTATTAAACAATGTTAATAAATATTTTAATAGATTAATACTAATAATAATTATTAAGAAAAACAACGAGGATAAAGTGCTCATAACGTCAATTTCATGAAAAATGGTAATTTTAGCTTTTAAGGGTAGTTTTTAAGGCCCCCTGGGGGTGTGTTAGCGCTGCAAAACCCATATGTGTGATACATGAAATTCTTTGGTGGATAGTTTATAATCGGGATTTGATTATGTATTTATTGGGAGGAAAAAGGGAAAAGGAACTGCCATATGGGGCGAGAAGAAATAATGCCAGAATTATTAACGAATGTGGAACACTTTATTTACCGTAACTCCGGCACGAAATCCCAAAAAAGTACAGAAGTGGAATCGTTGTCACCACTAGTATTCTCAACAGCTGAGGTATCGGCGTGCGCTCACTACCAGGTCCCACGAGAAAGAGAGCGAGGTGGCCGAACGACGATGCACAGCACCGCTGCTCGCCGGTTCGGGCCCCGCCCCCAAGCCTGCACTCAGGCAACCAAAGTAACAGCCATGTTACACCCCCCCCCCATGTGGGAGTTTGGGTCCATGACCGAAACTTTTTCCAACAACGCAAGCTCAGAATCAAAATCCAGAACTTCTACCCCTTGCGTCTCAACTTCCCACTCAGGGTTCCTAATATCCCATCTTCTCTTCTGATTAGCCTTAACCTCCAACTTTAATACATTCTGAAATATAACATTAGTCTCTTCCCAATCTGCCTTAATATATTTACTTTTATCGTGACTAGGGCTCGTCAGGTTTTGTCTGTATCTGTACGGCCTGTCATTACAATAGCTATCGTGAAATATATATATCTTCTCCGGAACTAGTTTTTTACAGAATTGGCATCTCATTGCCCCTACTCTAACTTTTTGTTTTGCTGGCTCCTCCATTTCTTCTCGTCTTTCCCACATTGGTTCCATCAGTCCACCTGTAACACTAAGAAAAACACACAAAAAAAAATATAAAAAAATAAAAAAAAAATTCCTTGGGTCGGGAGTTTGAGTAATTTAGAGTTTTCGTCTTTTTATTATATGTTTTTTTTTTCTTTTTTTTTTTTATTTGAATCTCGGCCTGCGTTACATTTTCCGCCTCAGGCGTTCTTTTTCACCCCGAGTTCCCCCTGGCCCCTCTTCAACTCTTCCTCCCTCTCTTTCGCCACCCTGCGGACTTCCGCCTCCACCTCCTTCCTTCTCCTCTCTTTTTCGTGGAACCAGAGGCGGTCCACCTCCCACTCGGCCTGCTTCCGCTCCTGGAGCTCCCTAAGCTTGCGGGCGATATCCCGGGAGACGACCTCCCGCACGTGTTTATGAGGTCGGTACGGGATATCCTGCTCGGGCACCCCCGCATTCCTCAGCTTGAACCACTCCAAAGCTCTGCAGCGGATTTGGTGCTCGGGGATTGTCTCCTCTACAACCACCCGCTGACACCACCTGCATCGCATCTCTTCCATCTAAGGAAAATGTTATTTTTGGAGTTGGAGTCGTTTGTCACCGAGTTGGAGTCAGAGTTAGAGTTAGAGTATTCAATTGGAGTCCATGAGAGTTTTTACCTTTACCTTTATTCTGTCGTTGCTCTTTCTCTTTTTACCCTTAGTGGTTATTTTTACTTTTTAAATTTTTACTTGACTTTACTTTATTCCCTTGTGGTTC
>UCOK01012446.1:0-11925 GCA_900474325.1 Synergus umbraculus
ATATAGGACCCGGGGCAGGACCCATTTGCAAAAACCGTCTAAGACTCCGTCTACACCCAGGTATAAACACACATGACGTGCACATACATAACCCCTTATTGGACCCATTTAGGACCATTTATAATACCGGGTACAACCCGGCTTCAACCCATGTAGAACCTGACTTCTTGAACCATATAGAACCCTTTAGGATCCGGGGCAGGACCCGATTGCAAAAATCGTCTACGACTCCGTCTACACCCAGGTACAAGCCCATGTTCTAGCAGGGTTCTAACGGGTTCTAACGGTTTTTTTAAGCAGGGATTACACAAAACTTTATTTATACTTTTTGGTCACCCGTTATATGAAAATAAATTTTCAGTTTTTACAAATAGTTTTATATCACTAGTCTCGAATTGATCATTTACTTACATAAATGTAAATTTTAATTGCATATGTTGCGAATCATTTGCATTTTTATAGATAAAAATGTAGAAGGCTTTATCGGGTCGCGACCCGATAAGAACCGTTACACATATGGTCATTATGGGGTCCGACCCGGAAAGATCCACAATGACCCCAAAATGACCATTACATAGATGGAGCGGACCCTACAATGACCCTTCCACAAACGTATATACACTTATGTAACAATTTTTTAAACTCTTTTAATGCTTTTGTGCTGAAATATGTTAATAGGTTATGTTATCGACACGTAGTTGAGAAGGGTTGGGAAGCGTGCCACTATTAGGTTTTAGATATTTCACTTATACAGCTATTATTTTATAGATAAAAATGGTGATGAAGGAAAGAGGCGGAGAAAAATAAAATTAACAAAAATTTGGTACTAAAATGTATGAAACATAAAATAGTATCACATGATATTTATTATTTTCAAATATAAAATTGCGTGCGCGTGTTTGTCTTTTTTTATAGTTATATTTCATGATATATTATTTATTTATTTTTCAAATTTATGTTAATACAGAAAATTTGTTGCTATCTCTCAAATAAAAAAATTGTTCAACTTCTTACTTTATATGAGGGTTTTATCCAACTGGTTGGTTATTTTTAATGATTTCATGAGGACAATTTATTGACGAAGTTATGAGTACTTGAATTTGGAAAATTGAAAAAATTTTGAACATGTTAACATTGAATGATAAAGGGTCATGCTACAGGGGAATGGTACAGGGCAATGGTAAAAGGATATGACAAAAGGAAATGGTAAAGGGGAATGTTAAAGGGAAATGGTAAAGAGAATTGTAAAGGGAAATCGCAAAGGGAATGGTGAATGGTAAAGGAAAAAGGCAAAGGGGATGTTGAAGGGGAATGGAAAAGGAAATGGTAAAGGCAAATGTTATATTGAAGTGGTAAAGGGGAATGTTAAAGGGAAATGGTAAAGGGAATTGTAAAGGGAATGGTAAAGTGGATTGGTAAAGGGAAATGGTAAAGAAAAATACCAGAGGGGAATGGTGAAGGGAATGGGAAAGGTATACAAAAGTATACGGAGCTGGAAGGAAAGCGGAGGTTCACCCTTATTATTAAAATGTATCTTTCTGTCCTAGGTTCGTCACGGTAATTTTCAATAGATTTTTAAAAAGTAAGGTATTGACAACACATAATTATAATTTTTTTTCTCGAAGTACATGCGCACAATTGAACATTACATTTATCTAATACCATTTTTAAATTATGTATAATGAAATTTACACATAGGTTTTCATTGATTTTTTTTTTAAATTGTTGGTTCAAATTCTAACTTTAAAATATGATAAGTAAATAACTTATCATTCCTAACCTCTTTCTAATTTGGATTGCACTGTTCGCCTACTGGGTCCTTGCCTGCTTGACAACTGCTCCCAGGGGCAAAAACGCGTTCGACTACTGCTCCTTATAAGTCAATCTTTAAATATATATATTTTTTAAGTTAATGTTTAAAAAATCTATATTTTCTTGTTTAAATAGTTCAAAGAATGTTTATCTTTACAACTAAAAATAGCTTCATAAGTTTTTTCCGAATTTAAATACTTCATAAATGCTTTTAAATGGGCAAGAGTTGACACTAAGCCATTAAGTGTTCGAGTATCGGGTCCAGTACCTTAAGGGCATATAAAATTCACATGGCCGTTTCGTTTAGCTTCTGTTGTCTTTAAAATTGATTTTGAAAATTAAATTTTTGAAATATATGGCTCTGTAGGAAAAAACACCGAAAAAATAATTTCAGAAATTTTAATTTAAAGAAAATAAAAAACAACAATTTTTCTTTCAAAAAATTTTAAATCGAGTTTAAAAAAATATTTGTAAACTATTAACTTAATAACAAAATAATTCATGTAAAAAATTGTTAAATCGGACTAAACTGCAGTCCTGTTTTACCCTTTCACTGTAAGTAGTTCTCAAAAACGCCACAAACTATGCACGGTACGAGCCGTACGACTGACGGTGGCGTCCCATGATTGCGTTTTGGGTTATGTCATAATGAGAGAAAAAAAGACAAAAGTATACTTCTTGACGTGACTTTTTAATTAATAAAATTAGGCCTCTAAGTCACACACAAGAAAAATAAAAATAGAAAAATACGGGAATAAATAAATATAGTTCAAGATAATTTTGGGCGCCAGTCCTTTCTTGGGACAATTCAAAAAAACATACTAGTTATGCCCAGATTTTAATTTAAGATAATAAAACTAAAATAAGATAATCGAGAAATAAATAACAACCAAAATCAAAATTATAGCCTCACTGATTGTTGGGTCCTTTCTTGGGACAGATGTTAACAACAATTCACGTTAGTGATGAAAATTGAGAAATGAGAAATAACAAGAAAAGCTCCCGTCTTTTTTTTTTTAAATCTCATCTCATCTCCTTTCATATCAGTGAGTTTCTCGGAAGCTTGAATATATCGTATATGGTACATATCCCTGCTTAAAATCCCGGTTAAAACCCAGATACAACCCGTATAAATTTCCACATCTATACGGTCTTATACGACCCCAATTATGGTTCCTGAACGTGGGCTCTATCCGGTCATAACCGGTATTTATACGGATTATGATTCGATCCTACGCGAAATGTATTCAGACATATGCGGTTTTTATATATGGACACCAGAAGAGATATTCGGGTTGTATTCGGTCCTAATCAGAATTGTACAGATATTGTTTGAAGTCTGTACAGACTTATCCGGATTTTATGTGAGCACCAGAAGATATGTTCGGGTTATATTCGGTCCTAATCGTGATATATTCGAATAATGATTGAAGTCTATACTGACCTATTCGGATTTTATATGGGCACCCGAAGATATATTCGGGTTATATTCGGTCCTAATCGGGATTAATATGGATAATTATTGCAGTCTATACGGATCTATTCGGATTTTATATGGCAAGCCGAAGACATATTCGGGTTATATTCAGTCCTAATCGGGATTAATACGGATAATGATTGCAGTCTATTCGGACCTATTCGGATTTTATATGGGCTCCAGAAGATATATTAGGGTTGTATTCGGTCCTAATCGGAATTAATATGGATTATGATTGAAGAATACACGGATCTATCTGGACTTTATGTGGGCACCAGAAGATATGTTCGGGTTATATTCGGTTCTAATCGTGATTTATTCGAATAAAGATTGAAGTCTATACTGACCTATTCGGATTTTATATGGGCACCCGAAGATATATTCGGGTTATATTCGGTCCTAATTTTGATTTATACGAATAATGATTGAAGTGTATGCTGACCTATTTGGATTTTATATGGCCACCCGAAGATATATTCGGGTTATATTCGGTCCTAATCGGGATTAATACGGATAATGATTGCAGTCTATACGGACCTACTCGGATTTTATATGGGCACCCGAAGATATATTCGGATTGTATTCGGTCCTAACCAGGATTATACGAACAATGATTGAAGTTTATTCCGATCTATCCGGATTCTATGTGGGCTCTAGAAGATATACCAGGGTTGTATTCGGTCATAATCGGGATTTATACAATTAATGAGTCGAACTTTTATTTCAGCTTGCGTCCAGGGTTTTAGACTGTCCCTTAAAATATATTCGGGTTGTACCCAGTCCTAATCAATGTTTATACAAATAACAAATTAAACCGATCTCGACCTATCCGAATTTTACATTGATTGATAATAAATAACAATTTACCGAAGCCATTCCCGGATTTTATACGAATCCCAGAAAATTTATGGAAACTTATATAAATTGAAAATCATATTTGAGTAGTATATGGTACGATTCAGAAATTATACGAGGCCAAAACAAGCACGGGGAATACATCCATAATCTTATTACTGTTTTCGTTAATTTCGAGTTGGGGAAAAAATAAAGGAAGAGACTAAGATCATAATTAGCAGTTATAAAACGAAAAATGTATTAGAAAATTTTTAGTAAGATAAAATATTAATAATGAATTAAACTGATGTCATGTCAGCATGACATTAGTTAATTAATTATTCATTAACTATTTATTAATTAATTATTAATTAATTAATTGACTATTAAATAATTAATCATTATCATCATCACCATTGACAACATGTAATCATTACATCATAAGCCATAATTATAATTGTAAACATTATTTCATTCATATTTTTGTAACTGACTTGTCATGTCAGCATGACATTAGTTAATTAATTATTCACTAACTATTTATTAATTAACTATTAATTAATTAATTGACTATTGTCTCCAATAAAGATCCACCCCAAATTATAACCCGAAGTTTAGTTAGGAATAATTCAGATTTAGCACGTATAGTAGAGGAAAATAGAATTATTAAAGCTTTCGAGAATAGAAGGAAAGTTCAAAAAGAAACCCCTAAAGAATTTAATGAAACCCCAATCCCCGACACGAGCATAATTATAAGTGCCAGCTCCTCACAAGACAACCTAACCTTAAATTCATCAAATTTCGAAGAATCATTTTCTGACTCTACTTTGAAGCCTGGGAGTTCCACAATAATAGATAGAGATAACCACTATATCACAGAAGATTTACCCGAAACCTCAGAAGTAGATTCTGAAGAGGAAACCGAAAATTCTAGCGAAGATCCAGAGAAATCCATAAACTTAAATAAAAATATTACCAAGCCGATTTTAAAAAATGTAATCAAATTCGAGGAAACAAAAATGACAACCCCACAAGTAGTAACAATCGCAAATAACCAACACATCTCATTACGCGATGCTCTTGAAGTAGTCCCCATATTTTCAGGCGAAAATAATTCATTAGATAATTTTATAGAAGGGTGTAATGAAGCAAAAGAGATGCTTCCGCCAACCTCAGAAGCAAACCTAGCAAAATTATTAAAAACAAAAGTCAAAGGTGAAGCAAGGAAGTGTTTATCGGGGAATACTTTTAATTCCGTCCGAGAATTAATAGACAGTCTGAAACGAATATATTCACAAAACAAATTCATTTACCAACTTCAGGGAGAATTAGGCAATATCTACCAATGGGACAACGAAAGAGTATTCTCCTACGCGTCCCGCGTTAAAGAAATCGGTGACAAAATCATCGACGTACATAGAACAAATAATAGGGGGGTGTTCCCCCTTATTATTTGTTTTTTATTATTATTATTGTATTGATATTATTGTATTAATAGGAATTTTACAAATGAGGTCAATAAAGACATAGTAGATTGTTTTCTCCGTGGATTAAAACCGGAAATAGAATCAAACATTTCCGAATCACCGGACGCCCCACTTACTTTCAAAATAGTAGTAAATAAAGCCATCGAGATTGAACGAAGACTCGCGGCAAAATCAGCCCTACGTACAAACAGGCGAAACAAAGATGAAAGCAATAAAATTTATCTTTCCCAGGAAGAAATTTCTTGTCAAATGTGCGGAAGAAGGGGACACATAGCTCCCACTTGTAGAAATATAACACAAAACCAACCTAGAATTCAAAACAATAGATCAGAATTTAAAAATCAACAAACAAATTTTCAAAATAGAGGTTATCAACCTCGGGCTTACTATAATCCTAGACCCCAAATAAACGAAAGAACACAATGGGGAACACGTCAAATCTTACAAGGTCAAAATCAATACCGGTCTACTCAGGATTTAAGACGACCACTAAACAATAGGTCATTTCACGGAGCTCCTCGTTTTGAAGGGTACGAAAGACCCAATAGACCCCCAGGTAATAGACCACCTTACAGAGAATGCCAATACTGTAAAAAACCTGGTCATACCATAGATGTGTGCCGTAGAAAAAATATAATGAAGAGCGAAGACAATCACAATCCCAAACCCAAAATCAGGGAAATGCGAGACCCCTCCTCAAATAAGGTGCGTTGAGAGAGGTGAAGAAGAACAAAATTTAAAAGCACCAACAATAAAAGAAATCGAAAATGTCAAAATAAATCTAAATACTAGTTACTCAATTCCAGCAATTAACATATTTACTGATGGTCTAAAACACCCAGTACGTATGTTAATAGATACGGGAGCTGGAAGAAATTTAATTAAATTACATGTCACTAAAGATTCAATAGAAATTAACAAAAACGAAATATTACGTTTGACAGGTATAAATCTATTACCAGTATACACTTTAGGACAAATAACCCTAGATATCTTCGGATATCCAACAATTTTCCACATAATTCCTAATGATGTTCCAATAGAAGAAGATGGAGTTCTAGGATCGGAATTCTTTATTGAAAATAGGGTGAACATAAACTATGCAGACGAATGTCTAGAAATTAAAGAAAATAAATACCCTTTCAGCTCTCCAGAACACAATATAATTTTACCAGCAAGATTAATTTCAAATATATGCATCAATATTCAAAATAAAAATAAAATCGAAGGATATGTACCTCAATTAAACTTTGGTAAAAATTTATATATAGGAAACGCCGTAGTCACTAATCATGGAGGTAAGGCTTACATTAAAATAGCAAATACTAACGCACTTCCAATAAAGATACCAATACCCAAGGTCACTTTAGAAGACTTCGAAGAATTAATCGAAGAACCAATAAAAACTTCTACATCTTCACTCAGAGAAAATACCACAGACGAAATCTTCCAAACATTAATATCAAGGGAAAATGAAATAAAAATTTACAACCTTCCTGGAGAAGACAGAGTAAATAAAATAAAGGAATTACTCCGACTCGAACATTTAAACGAAGAAGAAAAATCTCATGTTCATAATTTAATTATTAAATACGCTGATTGTTTCCAAATACCTGGAGAACCCCTAGAAGCAACACATATGACAACACACAAAATTCCTACTATAGACGAACAACCGATTTTTTCAAAACAATTTAGAACACCTTCTTTTCAAAAAGAAATAACCAAACAAGTTAATGAACTTTTAAAGAATAAAACCATTAAACCCTCGCAATCACCTTATAATTCGCCAGCATTTCTAGTTAAGAAAAAACTTGACTCTCATGGTCAACTAAAATGGAGGATGGTACTAGTCTTTAGGAAACTTAATGAAAAAACGATTGGAGATTCATACCCCCTCCCTAATATACACGAAATATTGGACCAATTAGGAAACGCGCAATATTTTTCCGTTTTTGATTTAGCGACAGGATTCCATCATATTCCAATGGATCCTGAACATTCGCACAAAACAGCATTTTCAACCCCATATGGACATTATGAATTTAATAGAATGCCCTTCGGATTAAAAAATGCACCCGCGACTTTTCAACGTCTAATGGACGTTGTATTAACAGGACTACAGGGCACTGAACTCTTTGTATATTTAGATGACATAGTTATATACTCAGACACATTAGAGGAACACGGTAGAAAATTTAAAGAACTCATGAAACGTCTCAGAAATGCCAATTTACATTTACAATCCGATAAATGTGAATTTTTAAAACACGAAGTAGCCTACTTAGGACACATAATAGACAGTCATGGTGTACGACCAGACCCTAAGAAAATAAGGGCAGTTAGCGAATTCCCAAACCTAAGAAAATCACCCTTAACCCGATTATTAAAAAAGGACACCCCTTTTGTTTGGATTGACAAGCAACAGTCAGCATTTGAAACACTGAAACAAAAATTATGTGAAGAACCCCTTCTTCAACGTCCTGATTTTTCCAAACCATTTATACTCACTACAGATGCCTCAGGATACGCAATTGGTGGAATACTGTCACAAGGTAAGATAGGACAAGATAAGCCAATAGCTTATACTTCTCGCACACTAAACGACTGTGAGAAAAAGTACGACACATACGAAAAAGAAGCTTTAGCCATTGTAGACTCGGTACAGCACTTCCGACACTATTTATATGGAAGAAAATTTACTCTGGTCACAGACCACAAACCATTAATATGGTTCCAAAATACAAAAGACCCGTGTTCACGTGTAACACGCTGGCGATTAAAACTAGCAGAATACGAATTCGATATTGTCCACAAGGCCGGTAAAATCAATGTAAATGCCGATGCCTTATCACGAAATCCAATCGAAAAACATAACAATGAACAAGTAAATCTCTCAAATGAAATAAGCAAAAATAATGGTGAGCCCAAAATCATAAAAGCCACCAATCAAATATCAAACTTCGAGGAAGATTTACCCTCAAGTGAAGAAATAAATGCAGATGGTAAAACCGAACCTTCGGAAGCCTCAAATTCAAAATTTGGGAAGAAAAATACCCCAATAAAAGATTCGAAAATCAATGCAATGAAAATCAGAAGCCAAAATAAGAAACTAATCGAAGACAAAAACAAACAAATATTATATAAAGATTACACAACCTCTGAGGACGAGGAAAATCAAAATTCTACATATAAGAAAACTACAAATACAAGCCCAGACTTTTCAGCCACAGTGCATAAGAGGAAGAGAGGCAGACCCAAGAAGATTATTACACATAACTCCACAATAAGGAAGAAACTAAATCAAAGGACAAAAGGTAAGAAGAGGAAAAATAAGAATACAAATGAAGAAAAAGAATTAATAGACTCCGATCCTGAATTCAACAGAAACATTTTACTGGACGATGATCCAGAACAGGATTACTTTTCAGATGATTCAGACCTTCTTGACGAAAATTTCCAATATGACAAAAATTTTCAGGAAAATAAAGAAATAAACAATTCCGAAGATTCAGATGAAGAAATCTTCAGTGAGCTAGATGAAAAAATCATCCCTAATAAAGAAAATTCCGAAATAGAAAATCCGACCTCGGAAAACATAAAAAAGAGACCACCAGCAGAGCCGCCCCCTGTGGAAACTGACCTGCTGGCTGACAAAGGGCCTAGCGGAATAAGCATGGGAAATCTGCCCCCGCACGTATAAAGCTGAAATTAATGTCACAAGTTCGTATCCATAAGGTTTGAAGGTCCACCAAGTTTCAACTTGAAAATCCCATTTTTGTGGGAGATATGGAGGGGGGAAAAAATCAAAAAAGTGATTTTTCTTGAAAATGGCTCAACCGATTTTGATGAAAAAAATATATGTTGTAGTCACTAATGAGGCTATTTCAAAGAAAAAATTACAAAATTTTTCGAAAAAAATTACAGGTCAAAAAAAATTTTTGAATTTTTCAAATATTTTTTTTGAGGTTATGTTCTTGAGTGACCACTTTCATATTTTACCTAAACAATCTTTAGAATGTCCTTTATAACATATTTTTTTTTAATTTTTTTAAGGGGGTAACAATGTTAAAAAAAATAAAAATCGCGCATGCAACATTGCGCATTCCTATAACGTCTGCAGTTAGCCTATCAAAATTATAGTTTCCAGAGTTCACCACGGGGAGGTTGCAGTCCGATTTTAAACTCCTTTCACCAGGGTGCTATATTATTGTGAGTTTCCTCGCCTCTCACAAGTCGGGCTGCTTTATTATGGTGAGTCCCCTCGCCTCTCACCAATTCAGAATTTTCTTAATCCTCACCGCTATCAGCATTAATTACTGCAGTGCAATTGTTTTTTCTAAACATTTCGCTGAGTATTTGTGCTGGTTGAAGTATTTTTGACAAATACCTAGCGTGGGAGAGGTAATATACGATGGCAGCAATGTGTGAGCAGCAGCCAACTGTTCGTTTGCCATTAGCACACTCGCATACATAGTGTGTTACGCCCGAAACACCAAAGCTGTTAGGCTTGTATCTTATAAAACATCTATATGAGGATCGAGAAATATGACGGGATTGTACTTTGAACTTAAGTACATTGGGTTCCTCTTTTACGTACTATAATCGGGATTTGATTATGCAGTTATTGAGAGGAAAAGGGGAAAGGAACTGCAATATGGGGCGAGAAGAAATAATGCCAGAATTATTAACGAATGTGGAACACTTTATTTACCGTAACTCCGGCACGAAATCCCAAAAAAGTACAGAAGTGGAATCGTTGTCACCACTAGTATTCTCAACAGCTGAGGTATCGGCGTGCGCTCACTACCAGGTCCCACGAGAAAGAGAGCGAGGTGGCCGAACGACGATGCGCAGCACTGCTGCTCGCCGGTTCGGGCCCCGCCCCCCACGCCTGCACTCAGGCAACCCAAGTAACAGCCATGTTACACCCCCCCCATGTGGAAGTTTGGGTCCATGACCGAAACTTTTTCCAGCAACGCAAGCTCAGAATCAAAATCCAAAACTTCTACCCCTTGCGTCTCAACTTCCCACTCTGGGTTCCTAATATCCCATCTTCTCTTCTGATTAGCCTTAACCTCCAACTTTAATACATTCTGAAATCTAACATTAGTCTCTTCCCAATCTGCCTTAATATATTTACTTTTATCGTGACTAGGGCTCGTCAGGTTTTGTCTGTATCTGTACGGCCTGTCATTACAATAACTATCGTGAAATATATATATCTTCTCCGGAACTAGTTTTTTACGGAATTGGCATCTCATTGCCCCTACTCTAACTTTTTGTTTTGCTGGCTCCTCCATTTCTTCTCGTCTTTCCCACATTGGTTCCATCAGTCCACCTGTAACACTAAGAAAAACACACAAAAAAAAAATTTTTTTTAAATTCCTTGGGACGGGAGTTTGAGTAATTGAGAGTTTTCGTCTTTTTTTTATATGTTTTTTTTTCTTTTTTTTTTATTTGAATCTCGGCTTGTTTACATTTTCCGCCTCAGGCGTTCTTATTCACCCCGAGTTCCCCCTGGCCCCTCTTCGACTCTTCCTCCCTCTCTTTCGCCAACCTGCGGACTTCCGCCTCCACCTCCTTCCTTCTCCTCTCTTTTTCGTGGAACCAGAGGCGGTCCACCTCCCACTCCGCCTGCTTCCGCTCCTGGAGCTCCCTGAGTTTGCGGGCGATATCCCCGGAGACGACCTCCCGCACGTGTTTGTGGGGTCGGTACGGAATATCCCGCTCGGGCACCCCCGCATTCCTCAACTTGAGCCAATCCAAAGCTCGGCAGCGGATCTGGTGCTCGGGGATTGTCTCCTCTACAATCACCCGCTGACACCACCTGCATCGCATTTCTTCCATCTAAGGAAAATGTTATTTTTGGAGTTGGAGTCGTTTGTCACCGAGTTGGAGTTAGAGTTAGAGATTGAGTATTCAATTGGAGTCCATGAGAGATTTTACCTTTACTTTTATTCTGTCGTTGCTCTTTCTCTTTTTACCCTTAGTGGTTATTTTTACTTTTTAAATTTTTACTTGACTTTACTTTATTCCCTTGTGGTTCTTCTTCCACTTTCGCGTTATCTATACTTTTTTCCAATTTAAAATCATTAACATTCCAATTGCCGATACTCTTTCCCTTTAAATCTTTTAATTCGTACATTGTTGGAGACAATTTCTTTTTTACTACAAAAGTACCTTCATATTTATCGTACAGTTTACCTGCTTTACTTTCCGCCTTTTTTGATAACTTATTCACTTTTTTAAGGACTCTATCCCCTATTTTAAATTCTTGCGGCCTCCTTCGAAGATTATAGTACCCCGCTTGTC
>UCOK01012451.1:0-36620 GCA_900474325.1 Synergus umbraculus
TATATATATATATATATATATATATATGATATGATATGAGACGGAATGAGTAGGGTTAAGTGGCGGGAAATTCAAATAAACGTTTCCATGTATCACTAATATGTCACTTCACATAGCACAATGTATACACGAAAAGAATATTGGTACAGTAGACGTACTAACTAAGACATCAGCAGTGCTAAACGCTACGATGAATCTTATCCACTCGTTTGGGGCTTCTCCTGTCCCATTTTAGTATGGCAGACGTCCTACCGCCACGCAAGCGCTATACCAACTATACTTATCCCTTATTTTGGTCAGCTTTGGTGTATCTCCTGTCCCAAAATCAGGAGAGTAGTCGTACCGTGCCTATAGTACAAGTGCTGCACTGTAGGTGGTGCGTCTACTGTGCCAATATTCTTTCCGTGTACCTATATACAGTACCGTCGGAAATTGTCCGTACGATTGGCGCAAGCACTATTAAAAATCAATGCTCGCTTTGAACTACGATAATTTGGTGAAAAAAAGAGATAGGATATTTTTTTTTAAATTGTTGGAAAGCTTATGACATTCCACTTCTAGTGGTGCCAGCCAGATTTTTTTTGACCTTCTCAAAAGAATACAGCACGTGAGAAGTTTTTTTAAAAAATTCAAGATTTTCTCAAATTTTGTACCTTCACTTCAACTTTTTGCATGGCTTAGGAAAATTGTTGAAAACACTTGAAAATTATATGACATAGAGCCTAAAACGTTATCTTTAATTTAAGCCGAGAGCCGTGATCGTCGATTAAAGCTTAACTCAAATACGATTGAACATTTTTAATCGTATAATTTTCAAATGTTTTCAACAATTTTCCTAGGTCATGCAAAAAGTTGAAGTCGAGGTACAAAATTTGAGAAAATCTTGAATTTTTTTTTAAAACTTCTCACGTGCTGTATTCTTTTTAGAAAGTCAAAAAAAATCTGGTTGGCACCACTAGACGTGGAATTTCATAAGCTTTCCAACTGTTTTTTTTTTTAAATATTCTATCTCTTTTTTTCACCGAGTTATCGTAGTTCAAAGCCAGCAGTGATTTTTAATAGTGCTTGCGCCAATCGAACGAACAATTTCCGACGGTAATTTATATACAAAACAAGGACTGCCAACAGACAAAGATATTCGGTACGCTCATGCGATGTCGCCAAGCTTCTATTGAAACTCATAGTATTTATTTATGCATATTAAAGGAAAAATAATAATTAAAATATGGAAATTCATAATTAGAAGCATTTTAAACTCAATTTTATTGACAAATTTTAAGCAAGTATCTCAATATATTCACTTTTTAAATATAAAGAATACTTTTCTTTTAGTTGACAGCAATGATTTTCTAACACGGTCAGTATAGGGCCTTCCGCATCCCGCCTCACCCCCCGATGAAGCACCCGATCCTTCTTAACTAGATAAAGGGTGGAGGGGAGGTGATGTGTTAGTCCCGGTGAGAGCCCTGCTCTCTTCGACTTTATTAAATTCCATGAAACTTCACTAAATCTCTTGACAATACATATAACAATATAATACTAAAGTTTAGTTTAGATTTAAAAATAAAAAGTTTCTTTTTCTTTAGATGTTTAATTTAGTAATTAAATATAATTAATTAATTTTCAGGCTTAACCAGATGAAAAACGAGAAGCAAAGAATAGCACAACAAATACAGGAAATGGAAATCGAGATTAAAGAAGCTGACGAGAAAATGTGCGAATATCGTAACATTAGATCTCAGTGTCAGCAGAACATTCAAAAAATTCAAAATTTGAGATCCAGAATTCGCTTGACTGATGAGAAGATAAGAAAATTACAGGACGAAAGAACAGACATCGATGAAATTCAGGCGATATTTAAAGCTGAAATCCAGGTGCATAATTTATATAAAATACTGTTTTTCTAGTAAGATATTCAAGTTACGAATGATTTATTTAGAAAGAAATGAAAGTTTACAGGATGCTATTAAAACCCAGTTCGACGCCTACAAAAAATTCAATAATCTATTGGAAGCCTGTTTTACTTTTGAATTAGACAGCGGAAAGACTAAACTGGAGTTAAAACTTGAGAAAAAGTTGTTGAGGCAAAAGGAAAACGATTCCCAAGAATTGCGCGACAGATGTGAGGATGCAGAAAGGATTTTTAAGGCTCTGGAAGAAGAATTGAGACCTCTTAAAAATGAAGTTGATAAATTGTACAAGGATGCCTTGGCGAACACTAATGGACTCAGTCCTCAAGACAAAGGTTTCAAAGTTTTCAATAGCACTTTTGAAAAATTACCAGCCACGATTGAGGAAATTGAAGAAGATCTGAAAACTTCTCAGGCAAAAGTATTCTGTATGGGAAAAAACGACGACAGTGAAAATGTATGAATATACCCTATCCTATCATAAACATGACATTTAGATACTTAAGGGCATGCGATACTTTACCGTAAGAGCAAATTAGTTATACCAATTACACATTCATAATAATAAATACTTCTAGTAAATAAGTCAATAATCCTTCGCCTCATATAGATGTAAATTATTGACTCTTATAAATATTATTAATAAATATTTTTTGCCAATAAGAAACAATAATTTACATCTATATGAGGCGAAGGATTATTGACTTATTTACTAAAAATATTTATTATTATGAATTTCTAATTTGTATAATTAATTTGCTCTTATGGTAAAGTATCACATGCTGTTAAAAACACTTTGAAAGATTTTCAACGGATATCAAAAAAGTTTCAGGATTTTCAAGTAATTTAAAAATATTTTTATATTTAAAATTTTTAGTATTTCATTTGATTTTAAGTGAATTTCAAGGGAATTCAAAAATTTCTCAAAAGGTTTCAATGGATTTCAAAAAATTTCAAGAGATTTCAAGGGATTTAAAAAGAGTTTAAGGTTTTTTTTAGGGATCTCAAAAGATTTTAAAATATTTTAAAGATTGAATAGTATATGAGGCGTTGGATGCAATAACCCCTTAACTCAAAAAAAGTGGTGACTAGAAAAACGCAATCAAAGATTATATTTGTATATAATTTATGACGAAGATTAAATACTTTAAGGGCATGTGATACTTTACCATAAGGGCAAATTAGTTAAACATTATAATAATAATAATATAATATAATAATTATACATTCATAATAATAAATACTTTTAGCTAATAAGAGTCAATAAATCTTCATCAATAAACCTTTTGCTAAAAATATCTAGTATTATGAATGTATAATTAGTTTAACTAATTTACTCTTATGGTACATGCTCTTAAATTGATTTAACACAGTTTTTCAAATCATTTCCACAATATTTTAACATTTTTAAAAGGACATTATGAAATTTTAAAAGGACTTTTTGATCTTGTTATCTTTCTTAAAGAATGTTTTTAATTCTCTGAAAAGCCTTTGAAATCTTCTACACTCCCTTGAAAGGTAAAATTGATTAAAATCTTCTAAAAAATGTTTATATTCACGCATATCATTTCAAAAATTTTAATATTGCTTGAAATGTTTAGAAAATTCATTAAAATCTATTAAACTTTATGAGATCTAAAATCTATTTAATTATATATAATCTTTCAAAATCTCTTGAAATCTCCAAAATCCTTTTAAATCTTCTGCAATGTCCTGAAAATAATATACTCATTTCGAGACTAAAAGTTTATAGAAGCAGTTTTTATATTTGGATTATTTTTGCGTCTAAGTGGAATTATTGAATATTAGGACTTTTGAAAATAAAATTGTAAAAAATTATCACAAGCAGAAATTGAAAAAGAGGATTTTACTTTTAAAAATTTGTTTATGGAAAGAAAAAAAATTTTTTTAATGTAGATCGAGAAGGATTTCAAGTTCTGTTTATTATGAAATTTCGCTCCAATAGATTCTTCAAGAGTACGAGAGAGTCCAGAAGGATATTGAGGACCTGAGACAAATCCTGGCAACGAAGACTAGAGAGTTGGAGACTATTTCAACAGAGACAGAAAATCTTCGTAATAAATGGATGCCTCTTTTAGAACAACTCGTGGATAGGATCAACGAGAATTTCAGTCGGTATTTCTCTGAAATGAGATGTGCAGGCGAGGTTTCTCTCACACACGACGATAACATCGTAAGTTAAAATGTAATTTTAATTTCACCCTGTGCGTGTGTATACAATAATTTCCGAAACCAGATGTGAATACTGGGTTTTTTAAGGATGGGTACGTGCACCAATTGCTGAAAGTAGACACAGAAAAATCGGTGGGTGTGCAATACCCACCTAATACTATTGCTGTAATTTTTTTCTAAGAGTGTTGTATTTCAAGAATTTTCTCATAAATTTGTAGGTAAAATTATTTAAAATTACGTGAGTTATGAATTTTTGGAGGCGCATGAATATGCCCCAATTTCTATTTTCCCTAAAATTTATTTGACCGAAAATCAGGTTATCGAATAGTAATTTGCTATAATTTTTGTATTTCCGAATTATCGTTTGACATAATTTTTATTTTATCGAATTATAATTTGACATAATTTTTACATTACCGAATTATTATTTAGCATAATTTTTATTTTTCCGGATAATCATTTGTCCTAATTTTTATTTTTCCGAACAAACATTCGACATAATTTTCATTTTCCCGAACTGCCATTTGTCATAATTTTTATAATACCGAATTACTGTTTAGCATAATTTTTATTTTTCCGAATGCGCATCTATTCGATCACCTGATTTTCGGTCAAATAAATTTTAGGGAAAATATAAATTGGGGCATATTCATAAACAAATGGCTTTAAAATCTATTACACTTTAAAAAAGACACATTAAACTATATTCAATAATTTTTTCGTAACAAAATATTCATTACAATCTGCACAAAACACGTGATTGTTAAAAACACCCAGTGTACTCTTTATATAATTTTTCAGAAGTGTGCCGTTTAAGGGTTAAATTGCTTGTTAATTTAATTTTCTAATTCCACTACCATATTTATAATCCCTTTAAATCTGATAAATTTTTTAAGATCCCTTAAAGACTTTTAGAAATCCCTTATAATGTTTTAAAATTCTATGAGGAATTTTAAAATCTGTTAAAATTCGCTGTTCCATGAAATTCCTAGAAACATATTTAAGGCCATGTAAGACTTACTCAACCTCTACCTTACCGACATTTTTTTCTCTGCAACGATTTTTCTACGTTTATTGAGATATCAAATTGAAAATTTATAAAATTGAAGCTAAAGCATTAAGGTATATTTATCTGGTCCTAAATATTGACATTAATAAAAAAAAATTTTACTTTTACTAAAATTTTAGACCAGTTAAACATACCTTAGCATAGTTTCTTTAATTTTAGAAATTTTCTATTTGATATCTCAATAAATGTAGACGTAGCATTGCAGAGAAAAAAATATCGGTAAAGTAGTGATCGGGTAAGTCTTACATAGCCTTAAATTCCTTAAAATTATGCGATAATAATATTAATATCCCCTAAAATGCATCCTTTTTAAAAAAATTTTAAATTCGATAAGGCACATTAAAATACCTTAAAATCACTTTTGAGAGTCATAATCTTATTATAAATAAATCATGGCATGAAATCTCGAATTGAAAAAAGGCGAATATCGAAAAGTCTCGAATTTGTCTCGAAAAGTATCGAAATAAGAAAAAAAGCATTGAGCATATTGAATGTAGAAAAGAACATAGAACATAGAAACGGTAGTGCAACGACGGCCGCTTAGCGGCCGGCAGTGGCATTTGTTTCTTAAAATTTTGAGGGTGTAGTTAATTCTTTATCTTTTTGTTTAAGTTGTTCAGATTATGTTTGGTTATCTCCGCTCTGTTGGTTTAAGTTTATTTCAATTCGTTATCATCTATTTCTCACCTATTTTTATAAACTAGCTCGACCGCGCACGCATTTACTTTTTCTCTAAATATTATAATTTATGATATTTTATTTCTTCTTTTCTAAAATTTATATAATTAAGATTTTTATGTATTTTAAATACTTAAACATCTTTCAAAGATTAATACATATTTACAAAAAAAAATTTCCTAATTTTATAATCTAAATAATTACATACTACAACCAATATTGTTTTTAAATAATAAGGGTGAAGTTCCGGAAAGGGTGAACCATAATTTTCATGGTTTCTTTCGTTTATCTCACTTAATTTACAAAATTAACAAAAAGTTTCCATAAAAGTTGTATATCGCATAGAAATACACTTTTTTTAACATTTTTATCTGCAAATGATATTTTTCGACAAAATCAGATATATATCGATTTCCATCGTATTTCCAATATCTCCATTGGTTTCGGTTTGGTATCCACTCACGCTATTCTCCTTTACCATTTCCCTTTACCATTCCTCTTTGCTATTTCCTTTTACAATTCCCCTTTATCATTTCCTTTTACCATTCCCACCTACCATTTCCCTTTACAGTTGCATTTAATATTTCCCTTTAATATTCCCTTTACAGTTCCATTTAATATTTCCCTTTAACATTCCCTTTGCCATTTCCCTTTAACATTTCCCTTTGCCATATCCTTTTACCATTTCTCTTTCGCATTCCTCTTTAGCATTTCCATATAACATTTGCCTTTACCATTCCCTTTGCCATTCGCCTTTACCATTCCCTTTACCATTTCCCTTTACCATTCCCATTACCATTTCTCTTTACCATTTCCCTTTAACATTTCCCTTTGCCATATTCTTTTACCATTTCCATATAACATTTGCCTTTACCATTCCCTTTGCTGGATAAAACCCTCATGTAAAATAAGACGTTTATCAATTTTTTTATTTGAGATATAGCAACAAATTTTCTGTATTAACATACATTTGAAAAATATATAAATAATATATCAGGAAATATAACATTAAAAAAAGACAAACATGCACACAAACGCACGCCTTCGATTTTATATTTGAAAATAATAAATATCGTATGATACTATTTTATGTTTTATACTTTTTAGTACAAAATTTTTATTAATTGCTTCCTCATAGAGGAAGCTTTGTAGTGGTGACAAAATCCAGTTTCCTAAAAAAGGTTTTTTTGAACATATTTCAAGGGCAATATATCTAATATGATCCTCTGAAAAAATGTCCGTGCGCGCGCGCGCGCGCGTGTGTGTGTGTGGATTAATGCATTTCATTAAAAAATGAGGAAGTTATTTTTATTTATAATTTTGAAAGTTAATTTTTTGCTCTATGTTTTCAAATAATCAAAATTTTGAGTTGACGTAAGGAAATTGAATATTCTTTATGTCGAGACGATTTGATTGACATGTAAGATTAATTTATTTAATTGAAAAATAAGAAAGTTATGGTTAATTGTATTTTTAAAAAAGTAATTTTTCGACTACAATTTCTGACGTAATTAAAATTTAAAGCTGATATAAAGAAAATGAAGATTCTTTGTGTCTAGACGAATCAATTCACCTAAAAGATTAATGCATTTTATAAAAAAATAAGAATGTTATGCTTTATTGTAATTTTCGAAAATGAATTTTTTGAATATAACTTCTCAAGTAATCAAAATTTAATGCTGATGTAAAGAATACTTAATGCTTCCTCTATGAGGAAACAAATCATATTTGTTTACAGGAAGCAAAGTGCTCATTGAATGAGTACAAAAGTTGATACAACTTGACAGCTAGTTTTATTTTTCTCCATCTCTTTCCTTCCACGCCATTTTTAGCTATTAAATTAGCACTATAGGTGAAATATCTAAAACCTAATAGTGGCACGTAACTTCCCAACCCTTTTCAATTACGTGTCGGAAATATAACCTATTAACATATTTCAGCACAAAAGCATTAAACTAGCTGCAGGGGTATGCATTAGAAAAGAAAATGGCGCACCGTTAGTGTCGAAAGTTGCATTCTTTAGTTAGTTGGCCGGATTCTCACACGGGGCGCTGGCTGTACCATCACTCGTTAAAAATCTTGAAAATGCATGGGAATATATAGAAAATTGAATATAAAATTGAATAAATATGATTATTCAATGCTAGAAATTAATGAAATATATCAGACCTTGAATTCTAACATCAGTTGAATATTTCCCATTAAATTTTTTCTTTTTTGTTCACTTTAATTTAGTATGAAAATTATTTCGAAATATTCAACCGTTCCCTCCACGATTCAACTAAAAACATTAATATGTAATTTAAATGATTCAAATATTGAAATTTTTTGCTTTCTTTATTGTATTGAATAATAATTTCAAAAAAATATTCTATTTTCTATATATCTCTGTGTATTTTTATTCATTTTTGTTTTGGCAAAATTAACTGTTGGTCTTTTGAAATCTAGATTTTATTGCTTACAATATTAATCATTAAAGAATATAAAATAAGCTGATTATAAATTTTCAATTTTTAAATAATTAGTACAAATAAACGTTTTCGCGAGTTTTGCGAGCTTTTTCTTGTGTCTGTTTTCTTTTTTTTCACTAGCAAGATCGTCTTTAGCATACTGCCTCATTCGTGTCAACAAATAACTTTGAATGATATGGGCCAAAACTTCTTTGCTATGTTCAGCACAAGGAAAATTAAATACAACAGTAGTCGATAATTCATTAAGAATACATTCAAATACGTTTCCTGACGTACAATACTTACTGAACAATTGTTCAACTTTTTTTATTACATTAAAGACAGCAGAGTTAGGATGAATTAGTTTACCTGAGTTAATTAGTCGAGCATCAGGTCGATTCATTATGATTGGAGATTCTACGTAATTATTATTATTATCAGCAGTGTTAATGAATGCGTTTTTACAAAGGAAGCATTTTGAATTTTTTATATATTTAGCACATACAATTCCGGCAGTAAAATAGATCAAACAGTCTACAACAGGAGGTAAATCATAATCATGGTCGACTGCATTAACAAATTCTGCGAAATCAGAGTTATCATCATTGATAACAATCTGAAGCTTATTTTTAATTTCATCGATGGCACTCTCTTTTCTTGAGGATTGAAGTTCTTTTAGTCTTGAAATGGTTATCAAAGGCGGAGGAGGCTCGTTTTGAAGGGGAGAACAATTTCCAAATTTTGGAGGTTTAAGTATACTAAAAGCACTCAAAATTTTATATACTTGGAGAAAGGTAGGCATACCAGGATGATCATTTGTACCACAAGCCAAGCGAGTAGTACCAAAGAATCTCTAAATAGGAAAAGAAACAGGATGCTAAAAAAACAATGTGCGGGAGAAAATAAATTGAACTGTTTCCAGTATTATTCAAGAATATATGGAATAGTGCAGTAAAATTAGCTCAAAAACGCTTGTTTCGGTAATGAAAAAAACTGTGCAAAATTCACTAATTCCATAATGCACTAAAAAAGCGTTTTTTTGATAATTTTACTGGATTAGAAAAATATTCTGAATAATTAATTGGCCTGCAATAGCACATGTGAACGGAAAAGGCTGAAATGAATTCTATGAAACAATAAATTATTTTTGACCTGCAAGCGAACATTTGATTATATATTAACAATGCGACCTTTCATCGAAATATACCTCCAAGGGATCCTGATTAATTCTTCCAGTTTGAACGCTTTCATAATTACGTTCTTGAATTAAATAAGTAGTTAAATCCATTGTAGAGGTCAAAGTGACTCGTAAACTTTCGGCTGTATTCGATGTTAAAAACTCCTTATCCGATATCAGGCCGGCGTTTACCTTTTCCTCCCACGTATTAAGCCACGACAGAAAGTCTTGAATGACCTGAAACAGATAATGGAACATTTCATACATTTATTAATACTATACATGAGGAGCTTTAATATTCCATTTTTTTTTTAATTAGTAAAAATTATTAAAATTAGTACTCACTTGAAAATCTTGTGAATCTAAACGAAGTCCTGTCTCTTTTTGTCTTCTATTAAGCGCATCAAATAAATTATTTATGTTCTCACAGAACCTTGATGTATTTTCACAGTCTCGTAGTTCCGGAACGAAATCTTTATATTCACGTAACGTATTCGCTACTAACTTGCTAAATATCTGCAATTTTATTTCATTAGTTTAAATAAATCATATTCAAAGAAAATTCTATTATACTTGTATCCAGTAAATTAAAAAATAACAAGTACCTGTACTGCCAATTAAACTCTCATTTTGTCAAAAGTGTTTGGATCTAAATGACTGTCAGTGAGTTTGGGACATTTCCTTAACCCACCATTGTGTCGTTCATGCTCAAAGAGAATCCTAATATGCTGCCAAGAAATTGGAGGTCCATCTGGATCGAACTATTTTAAAAAAGAATACACTTTAAAATTTTGTACTAAATATGGAACAAGTAAATCAAACTGTAAAGGCAATGAAATATTTTTTTTTAAATTTATTTTTAACTTATTATACAAACCTTTAGGTCATTGCTTAGTAGGCGATTTCTGATGCATTTAACTAAATGGGGCGTGTCAGAAAAGAGAAAAACTTTTCGATTATCCTCAGAGGGATGTTGGAACCAATTTCGAAAGTCATGTTTTTTTCCGCTACAGCCTAACTCAGTCCAAAATTTTCTATTTGTTGAGGCTCCATCAGCTACTACACCGTGCACTCTGGCACCTACCCTTTCCAAAAGAACGATTGCTTCAATGACTAATCGAGCTAATGTCGACGCTGGAGTGGATTCACTGGCAGCAAATACCGCAATTGGTTGAGCGGAATCATTGTTTAATGGGACCAGCATAAAGACTAACGCATGGTCTGCCTTCTTACTGATAGCAACTGGTTCGTCGTGATCTCCAAAATCGACAAGTCCTTTGTAATTCAGAGTCTGCGGATCAACATCAACATTTTTTCGTGTTCCCATCTCATCAAGAGCTAATACAAAATCGAGATCCATATCAGATAATGATGATAGCTTGTCTTTCAAGAGAGAAAAAAATGATGGGTCAAATCCACAGGGTGTCTCTATTAGACTTAAATATCTGAAAAACAGAAAGGAATGACATTTTATTACAAGAACATTACAGTAAAATGTAGAAATAAATAAAACCATTATTTATAGACAATACGTACCGACGAATACTCCGAGTGCAAGGTAATGCCAAGATATTATTTTCTCTCAGGAACCTGTATGTAGCTGGTGATCGCATGTGAAGTAAGAGCGAAAGTGTTATCCACTGATCAGAATAGCGACGCCTTTTGCTATTTGAGACTTTAGCCGCATTCAAAATCTCATCAATAGCCATACGTTCGTGTTCTTTTAAGTGATGCTGATCAAGTTTTTCACTTAAAGACTCTTTCTTGACACAAAGCAATTCTTGTTTCGTTTTTTGAAACATATTTTTGTAAATGTGGAGTGTCGCTTGCGTTCTCAATTTCTGTCTCCTTTCAAGTTTTCTTTGCTCTTGCGTTAGTTGATACTTCTTCTTACTCAAAGGACTCAACTTGTTCTTTAATCGTTGAGCAGATTTCCGATCTTTTAACCTTTTCTCTTTTCTCTGAAGAGTTTTTGGACCTTTGCTACATTGGTCGCACCTTGTCAACTTTGTACTTCCTAAAAGTAACAAACTGCAACCTTTGTGTCGTAAATAAGAAGTTTCATCTAAAGTTGCAAATGAACTTGAAAAGTTTATATCTTCAGATGGATTCGCACATCCACGACAAATTTTAAAGAGATTGAGTTTATGAAGAAGAGTGTTTAACTCAAAAGGAGACGATACACTCTTTTTCAAACCAATCTCTTCTGTTTCGCAGGAGATTCCATTTACGAAAATATCAACAGATAGATCACTGGAAATTACAAGCTGTTTATGACAAACCGGCCTGCATTTATCATTTGCAAATTTTGTGTCCCAATGAACAAATTGGATCTTGTTGCCAACATCTAAACAAATGTTTTGCCGAGTCCACGGAAGAGGACAAGTTATAAGCGTAGGATTAGTGAACAAAGATTCAAATAATGAAGTGGATTCATCCCGCACTTCTTTTGATTCACTCAAGTTAATATCGTTCACTTCATCACTCGCAGATTTTGGCTCAACATTATTGAAAGGAATTGGCACTGGCACTTCAGCATCCTGAGAATGAGTTGGAATAATTTCAGTCTCTTCTAAATTAACGCTTCCTTCAGCCTCTTCAAATACCAAGGTTTTCTTGATTCTTTTACACTTTGTGGGTAAAGAAGAATCTCTCTTCTTCGGAGACTTTCGGCGTTTCCTGGTTTGCGAAAGGTATTGTGGGCAACCTGGGAATTGCGAGGGCATCTCTTTCAATCATCTTTCAGTCTTGGAATTTTATACTCATGCTGAAAAAAAAAAATAAACTTAATATTTTTAAACAGTGGGTAGTATGTATAACATTCTAACGACGAAATTTGTTTATTTTGATGGGACAAATCAATTGACGTGCTTCAAAAGCTTGTACGAGGTATGAACGTTTTAAAATGTTGGAGCAACGGAAAAAATGTAATTTTAGCTAACGTAACCCTAGTCGAAACTTTTCTATTTTAGCCAAACAAATTAGTTTTTTTCGAAAAGCAGATACTAAGCCCCATTTTACACATCAAGAAACACTTCCCTGCCAGACACCTGTAGACTCCCATCCCCGCACTATATCTTCTGGACGAAAATGTCTTTGACAAACCACTTGTCCGGGTTTTAAAATTATATCGTCCCTTTTTATAGCTATTTGCCATTTTTTCCGTTTTTCAGGACATTTGGGAACGCTAAATTTATGAACTTTTTCTTTATTGGAGTGATATCCAACAGTGCAATTTGGAGCTATACTAAGAATATAATTCCAATTATATTTCTTTATCCTATAATTCACTTTTTCACACTTTTGCCACAGTTATCACTTTTTATTTTCGTTAAATAATTAAAAATTGTCACCTGGTCCATACAAATCAATACAAAAACAACGAGTGATGGTACAGCCAGCGCCCCGTGTGAGAATTCGGCCAACTAAATGAAGAATGCAACTTTCGACACTAACGGGGTTAAGTTAGAATCGTGAAAGACGGGCTGATGCATACCCCTGCTAGCTGTCAAGTTGTATCAACTTTTGTACTCATTCAATGAGCACTTTGCTTCCTGTAAGCAAATATGATTTGCTTCCTCATAGAAGAAGAATTAAGTATTCTTTACATCAGCATTAAATTTTGATTAGTTGAGAAGTTATATTCAAAAAATTAATTTTCGAAAATTACAATAAAGCATAACTTTCTTAATTTTTTATAAAATGCATTAATCTTTTAGGTTAATCGATTCGTCTCGACATAAAGAATATTCATTTTCCTTACGTCAACTCAAAATTTTGATTATTTGAAAACATAGAGCGAAAAATTAACTTTCAAAATTATAAATAAACATAACTTCCTTATTTTTTCATGAAATACATTAATCATATAGGTCAATCGATTCGTCTCGATGAAAGGAATCTTCATTTCCCTTACACTAGCTTTAAATTTTCAATATTTGAGAAGTTATATTGGAATAATGAATTTTATGAAAATTATAAAAGTACATAAAACTTTTAATATTAAATATTTTGTTAAAACCTTGTAAGAAATTCAACTAGTGGAATAACTATGTAAAATTTCATCAATTTATCTCTACGCGTTTTCAAGGAATTGCTGGATTCACACACACACACACACACACACACACACACACACACATCCAGATATTTTTTCAGATCATATTAGATATATTGCCCTTGAAATATGTTCAAAAAAACCTTTTTTAGGAAACTGGATTTTGTCACGACTCCAAAGCTTCCTCTACGAGGAAGCAAAAGGTTAAAAAAATTATTACATAAGTATATACATATATAGTATATATTTTTTACGTTAATTATAATTATTGTTATAATTAGTAAATAAACTGTTAATTAATTATTAATTTAATTGTGGAAAAATTATGATTAACGAAACAAAATTTAAATGAGCGCGCAAACCTCATCATCTTTTTATAATAGGAATAAGTCACTATTCACCTTTTTAATGACAATAGTTACTGTAATAACAAGTGTAACTAAAATGTTTTCATATACAGTTGGACTTTGATAAATATGGACTGAAAATCAGAGTGAAGTTCAGGGATGCGGATAAACTTCAAGAATTAACGAGACATCATCAAAGCGGAGGAGAAAGAGCTGTTACAACTGCAGTATATATGATTTCTTTACAGGAACTATCAAGAGTTCCTTTCCGCTGTGTTGACGAAATTAATCAGGTATGTTTAAGTTTTACAATTTTTTAAAATATTTTAGAGTGTCCTCCAATTGTGAAATATTATAGCTCTAAAATCTTTAAACTTTTTCTTAATTTAAATAATAAATGAATTTGTATTGAATAATTAATATTACAAACGAAAAGTTAAAAATGATTCAGAAAAAATACAAGTTTATTGTTAGACCGGGAAAATCGTTACTTTTTTCCTGAAGTTTGAGTGACCACTCTGTATTTTCTAATGATATTTTGGTACTGAAAATAAATTACTTTTAAGGGAATGGATGCTATTAACGAGAGAAGAATTTTCGAGCTAATTGTCAATATCACCGGAAGAAGTGACAGTTCCCAGTATTTCTTACTCACGCCAAAGGTAGGATTTTACAATTTAAATTGTTTCAAACGTACATACAAATAAGTTGTACATTCGTGTTTTTAAAGTTAATAAAAAATTCTTGATTTCCCTGTAAGAAATAAAAAGATAGAAAAGGATAGAGATTTTCTATCCCTCCCTAGTGTACACATTGCATCCATCAAACGCTATCGTTTTCTTTCTTTCAGTCTATATGTCTTCCAAAAAAATTTAAATATCTTCCTATCTCCCATTTTCAATCTTTTTCTGCTCTTAGTTTTAAACATATTAATGTTCATATTTTGAAAATTCATAATATTTTAAATACAATATTTTGACCATAAATATTACTCTAATCTTACCGCTAACACATGTAACACTTAAAAACAGGCCCATGAATATGCCTCAAATTCTATTTTCCCTAAAATTTATTTGACTGAAAATCAGTTCATCGAATAGCAATTTGCTATAATTTTTATATTTTCAATTATCGTTTGTCATAATTTTTATAATACCGAATTACTGTTTAGCATAATTTTTATTTTTCCGAATGAGCATCTAGCCTAAAATTCATTTTACCGAAACACCATATGTCATAATTCCCATCTGACCGAAATCCCAAATAACAGAAATTTCATTCTTCCTAAAATGGCTTCCGACAATTTGATTGGCTGAATAAAAATTATGTCAAACGATAATTCGGAAATATAAAACTTATAGTAAATTGCTATTCGATCAACTGATTTTCGGTCAAATAAATTTTAGGGTAAATAGAATTTGGGACATATTCATACTTCTGTATATTTCACTCTCATTATGACACAACGCAAAACAATATCATATCATATGTAAAAACCAAAATCATTCATCCAAACGAGCTCTATCTCAATCTATCCTTTATCTATCTAAACTATCCTTTTCAATCTCTATTTTAAATCTATAACTAATATACTCGACGTTCCTCATAGAAAAGGAGTTTCGATCTCTACAGTAAAGAGCGCAACTCGCAATAAGCACTTGATAGTCCGTCAGAGTGTCTCCAGATCGTAGGATTTTTCGGCCTTCATTATTTCTCGCTCTAGCAACAGTCATGAACTAATGGAACATGTAGTTGTCGTTTACAGGTATCCACGATGGCGCCACAATCGTCCTGCGTGAAAAATTAATTAATCATTTATGCGATAATCATTGATTAATATTAAATAAAAACATCCTCGATTAATTTAGTTAATAATTGTTTAATAGGTAACTGATATTTAAAAAATATATAATAATAATTGGAGTCTAAAAGTACTTTTTAAAAAATGAGCCATATTTAACATATCAAAAATTTGAGAAAAATAAACTATGCATTTCACTATTAACACCAAAAGCCATAATATTAAGTAGAAATCGTTAGTTTTAGAATTTTTTCCCATATGACTCAATGCATTTCTAACGCAAGACGGAGGTGGCGCCTCTGTAGGCAATCGGATGCGATCTCGTTTAAGTGAGGACCTATAAGTGAAAACCGCTGCTGTAAAAAATATTGGGGAGTCGGATAGGGCTGATCTGAAGACACTGCTTGATACCACTACTCATGCGTTACATTCGACATCTGATTGACTGCTATTCGCGCGCAGTTTAAAATACTAAAAAATAGTATTTAATATGCAATACCCATGCGCAATTGATGTGACTATAGAGAAAAGGAAATTTTTTACTATTGTGAACGGCTCTGGTTTGGATTTCTTTACTATTGGGAACGTCGAGTGTATCTTCAATCTCCTCATTTATTTCTCTTCTATCAATCTCTTTTTCAGTATAACAAGAACGAACGCGCGCTTCGCGCGCGCATTAGTTCATTTTTTAAATGTTACAATTTAAGATATTTTATTTAGTTTTTGTCCGTCATAATTAAAACTATATTTTCAAAATTTAAGCTTTATAGAAATAAAAGTAACATATGATATGAATTTCAAAAAATGAAGCAATTGTCAAAAATAATATATATTTATAAAAAAAAATGTTTCCTTATATTTTATAAATTAAATAATTACAACATGTGTTTTGCTTTATAAAAAAAAATAGTTTGATTGTTTCCAAAAATATAAATACCCACTGTCTTTTTTTTATAACGCAAAACATGTAGCTCTCGGGTGCAGTGTCTCCAAATCGTGATTTTTCGGCCCCCACTCTACGACCCACGAGCTCATGCTTTCTCTCTCTAGCAACAGTCACAAACCTATTGATAGAGAAAGATAGCATGAGCTCGTGGGTCGTAGAGTGGGGGCCGAAAAACCCCACGATCTGGAGACACTGCTCGGGTGTTCCATTTAACTATATTTATATATTTTTGTGCTCATTTTTGAGCACTTTGCTTCCTCATTATGATAATGTTGCAAATAAATTTGCTTCCTCATAGAGAAAGCATTAACGATTTTCAAAATTAAAAATATTCATAATTTTCTTAAAATTCAATAAAATTCATTAATCATACAAGTCAATCGATTCGTTTCGACACAAGGAATCTTTCTTTCTCTTACAAAAGCTTTGAATTTTCATTATTTGAGAAGTTATAGTCGAAAAATAAATTTTACGAATATTTAAAATCTACATAAAAATTTTAAAATACAATATTTTGAAAAATTCTTTGGCACGTTTTGAGATATTGGTGGTGACAATATACTCTACAAATTTCATCAATTTATCTACAACTGTGTTCAAGTTAGTAGGGCGACAAAAAATGGAGACATCCATACACACACACATATACACACATATACATCCGGACAATTGATTAAAATGTTGTATTAGACATTTATCAGGTGAGGAAAGTTTGATTAAACGATTTTCAAAATATTTGAAAATGTATCAAAAACAAATAAGGAAGCAAAAGATGATGAAGTTGAAGAAGTCGAATAACGCATTTTTATAAAATCAAATGTGATATCATTCGCTACTTTCCGTAAAATACAATTTAATTTTAATCTAATTTTCCTTTGTTTTTAAATCTTATATTTCATGATACTTCATATTTCTTTAAAGTGTGATACTTTATAAACTATTGATATAGACATTTGTAGATAGATAAACTAGATAACGTAGAATTTGAGTAGATTTATAATTTATAATATTAGATATTTATCTTCTTCTTTCTGATTGTGATATAACTTTACTTCCTTTCTCGAAAACTGTCGGAAAATTTATATCACAAAATCATAATAAAGTTTATTTTAAAAAATATCACACACTCTAAAAACACATTTTGAACTTTTAATAGCTTTTTTTTTATCTGAGAGATAGAAACAAGCTTGATGTATTAACTATCTTATATAACTTATGATATTTATTTTAAAATATGATATCAATGCGCGTTTTTGCGCACGTCTTCCTTTTTCTTAAATCTTATATTTTATGATATATTATTTATTTTCCTAAAATAATATACATGTATTAAAAATTTTTATCTGCATTTTGTAAACTAAATAAGTAAATACAACTTCTATTATACGTTAAAAAAAATATGAATTATTAGACTGTTGTATCAACTTTTGTGCTCATTCAATGAGCACTTTGCTTCCTCATAGAAGAAGCATTAAGGGATTATATACACTTGTGTTAGTCGAAAAATTCGAAAATTTTTTTGTTGCATTTTTTTAAAGTACATTCTTTTAAGATTATTTTCTCCAAATTTCATAGAGATCTGAGAACTAGAACCTAAGGTACAGTTATCAACAGCGCGCTCCTCCAAGTGCGCTACCTACAAGTATTCGAATCTATAACCCTTTGCGGCGCAGTGGTAACCCAGATTACCACCTTTTTTATTCACAACTTTTTTCTCTAAATTCAACATTTTTAAAGAAATTATAATGATTTTTTGTTGAAATCGTATCTGAAGCATGGTAGATTTAAAAACATATTAACGAGCGTATTTCATAAAATTATAAATACTTATAAATAAACAAAATTTGAAAATCTCTCTTTTTTAAAGAAAAAATTCAGTTTTGTTCGACGTATTAAATAAATTGGAATGAAACTTGGCATCTGGGGGTTTTCAAGGTCACTGATTACGAATCCGGAGTCAGATTTTTCAAATTCAAAATAGCGAATCCAACATGGCGGATGAGTTTTCAAAAAATTGAAAAATTTTCATGAGTATTTCCACTCGGGGGTTTTCGATGTCGCTGATTATGAATCCGGAGCCAGATTTTCAAAATTCAAAATGGTGGATCCAATATGGCGGACGAGTTTCCAAAAAATTGAAGAATTGTCATGAAACTTTCTATTAGGGGGTTTTCGAGGTCACTGATTACGAATCCGGAAACCGATTTTCAAAATTCAAAATGTCGGGTCTAATATGGCGGATGAGTGTTCAAAAAATTGAAGAATTGTCATGAAACTTGGTATCTGGGGGCTTTGAGGGTCGCTGATTACGAATCCGGAGTCCAATTTTCAAAATTCAAAATGGTGGATCCCATATGGTGGACGAGTTTTCAAAAAATTGAAGAATTGTCATGAAACTTGACATTTAAGGATTTTGGGGGGTCTCAAATAAAGAATCTACAGTCAGATTGAACCTTTCTGTTACCTAATCTCAGCTACCTTACATTTGGCGTTACCCAGAACTAAAGATTCCAGAGACCGGAAAGGTTCAATCTGACTGCAGATTCAATATTTGAGACTCCCCAAAATCCTTAAATGTCAAGTTTCATGACAATTCTTCAATTTTTTGAACACTCATCCGCCATATTAGACCCGACATTTTGAATTTGGAAAATCGGTTTCCGGATTCGTAATCAGTGACCTCGAAAACCCCCCAATGGAAAGTTTCATGAAAATTCTTCAATTTTTTGAAAACTCGTCCGCCATTTTGGATCCACCATTTTGAATTTTGAAAATTGGACTCCGGATTCGTAATCAGCGACCCCCAAAACCCTTAAATGTCAAGTTTCATGACAATTCTTCAATTTTTTGAAAACTAGTCCGCCATATTAGACCCGCCATTTTGAATTTTGAAAATCGGTTTCCGGATTCGTTATCAGCGACCTCGAAAACCCTCGAGTGGAAAATCTTATGAAAATCGGTTTGATAGAAAAATGTGCGCCGCAAAGGGTTAAACGTGATTATCTCGGAATGTGATTTTTCAAAAAGGGCCGTTGCGGTGTCCACGATTTCTCAAAAACCATGTTACCGATCAATCTAATTTTTTACAGGCTACTTTATAACAATATTATCTCATATTTGGTCGAAGGAATTCCCATTTGAAAGAAAACTTTTTTTTTTGGGATTCAAAAAACTGAATTTTCAGACCCCTAAAAATCGATTTTTTCAGAAAATTTATCACCATTTTTGCAAAAACACTTATTTCGGCAAATCCTTCGTCCAAGTAGAGTAAAAATATATATACTAAAGAAAGCTCATGGTTAAATTGATTGGAGGTGATCCATTTTCGAGTTCTCATGGACACCGCGAAGGGTGTTTGAAAAAAGGCGTTTTGGCTCAACGGGCGTAGTGTGTACAAATGTCAATATTTTTCTTTCAAATTTGGGATAAAGTATCTTCAAACATGTACCAATAGATCCGTAAAGGTTAGTTCTTAAAAAAATTTACCGTCTTTTCAAAAAAAATTCGTGAAACAAACCTTTTTTTCGGACAAGTGTATATAACCCCTTAAGAAGTTAATATATCTTTTTAATATGGATTATTTATTTTAAATAATAATTTTTAATATTATAAACTAGCTGTCAAGTTGTATAAACTTTTGCACTCATTCAATTAGCACTTTGCTTCCTGTAAGCAAATATGATTTGCTTCCTCATAGAGGAAGCATTAAGTATTCTTTTCATCAGCATTAAATTTTGATTATTTGAGATGTTATATTGGAAAAATTCATTTTCAAAAATTACAATAAAGCATAACTTTCTTATTTTTCAATGAAATGCATTAATCTTATAGGTCAATCGATTTGTTTGGACATAAGGAATCTTCATTTCCCTTACACCAGCTTTAAGGGCATGTATTACTTACCCGATCCCTACCTTACCGACATTTGTTTCTCGGTAACGCTACGTCTACATTTATAAAGATATCAAATTGAAAATGTATAAAATTAAAGAAAATATGCTAATGTGTGTTTGTCTGGTCTTAAATTTTTGTAAAAATAAAAAATTTAACAAAAAATTTTTGTTTGTTAAATGTCAATATTTAGGACCAGACAAACGTACCTTAAGGCTTTAGCTTCAAATATAAAATAAATACCCAAAATTTTAAATCTATATCTCTAATAGTTTTTAAATGGGAGCACTTTAAAGCGACACTGTTCATTATCGCTTAGTTAATTGCGGACTAGAAAACAAACAAAAAAACATTTTGAAACAAATTTTAAAATTAATGAAAAACCTTCATACAACCATAAAAAAGGCTCCATAGCAAAACAGGTCATCAAATCGCGCAATAGGAAGAGAAAATCTACCGCAAATCAAATCTGCGTTGAAAATTTTAAATACGTTTTTCTCAAAACTGTATTTTTAAAATCGGGTGATGGTCTAGCTCGAAAACTAATTATCCGATCGACTTCAAATTTTTACACAGTCTTTATTATATGTTTCTACAGAGGATGGACCTCCAACTTTTTGTTATATAAAAAATTGCAACTTTTATAAACAAAAAACGAGCGTTTTCTTAAGCAAAATTGTTTACTTTTTTTTCAAAACTATGCCATTTTTATAATTTTTAATATTTTCAAAAGCTAGAGGTCCATCCTCTAGAGAAACTCATGTAGTTTACTAAATTTTTTTTTTCGAGCATCCTAGCATGGCCGACACCGTCACCCGTATTTCAATTTTTTTTAAAGGACCTTTGTGGTTCACCTTGTATCTTCGCTTTCAATAAATATTTTTTGACGGGAATTTTATGATTTTAGAAAGATTAAACTTGTCGTTTTTTTTTTTACATCTTCAAAAATTACTGTTTTTCGTCCGAGAAACTAGCATAGCCCCTTATTATATTAATTATAATATAATATTATTTTTTATACGACTTGAAGGAAAGATTTATTATAAAATATAATAATATTTATCTTTCGCTTTTATTTTCGATATATTTCGAGTTTAGACTCGTGATAAATGATTATTAACGAAACCAAATTCAAATGAGCGCGCGCGAAATTTACGACCGGCCGATTGTCGAAAAGCACTATCGATACTTATGGCGCTTTCACACCTTTTGTATTACGGTCGACGACCAAAGAAAATACATAAGAGTAACAGAAATGGAGAATGAGAAATTGGACAAAAAGAACCCTCTATCTCTTTCACTCTCTTATGCGTTATTCGGTCGTCGACCGAAATACAAAAGGTGTGAAGGCGCCATTACGCGACAACGAATCAGATTGCCGGAAAAGGCGTTAGGTTTTTTCGAATTTGACTTCATCATTTTTTTTATAATAGGAATCTCCAATCTATCTCTATCAGACCTTTTTTTCTCTAACTTGATTATCCTAATTAAAATGTATACATAAGTTTCATGATTTTAGAATTTAAAAGAAATTCAAATTGCGAAAACAGTCACAGCAGCGTTTAAATAATTAGGAAAATAGAAATAGAAATATATATACGGTATACCAAGATTGAAATGATTGTACAAGGATAGATATGGATACATGAATAAGGATTGAAAAGGATGGGGTTTTGGTAAAATACTTCGAGATAGATAAAAAAGTATTAAAGTGATAAAACAAAGATAGATAAAGATTGAAATAGATAGACTCATAGAAATTATTAAATATGGATAGATTTGAATATGGAGGTATGGATTGAAAAGGATAGGCTTTCTAGTAGATTGTAAAAAGGATAGAAAAAGATTGTGATGATTAGATTAAGGATAGAAATCGGATAGAAAGGTAGTGATTGAAAAGGATATTGGTAATACATTTCAAGAGAGATAGGAAAGGATTGAAATGTTTACACCAGGAATAGACATAGATAGGAAAGTAGGGATTGAAAAAAATAAGCGTTGCAATAAATTGCGAAAGGGATATAAAAAGATTGGTGTGGATAAACGGAAAATAAGAAATATTAGCGTGGATAAATGTGGGATAGGAAAAAGATTCAAATAGATAGACTTTCCATCTTTCTACTTCCAACAGGGTGTACACAAAGAAAAGTCTGGTGTTAAATTCATAAGTTTATTTTATAAATTAATAATAAATGTAAATAAATATACATAGGGAAGGTACATATAACGAAATCTGTGATGCGATTGACTTAAGTTCTTGAAGGGAAATGTATCTAGAGGTCCGTTTTAGACCTTTTTTAACGTTGGAAGAAAGGATATTTTTCTTCTGAAATACATAAACAAAGGGGGGGGGGGAAGCGAAATTTGGCAACTTAGTTATTGAGTTTATTGGTAGATCATTTTTTTTTAAAGCGTGCCTCAAACTTTGTGACCTTGCTTAAAAGTACAGCATCATATGTTTTTTACAAGTTTTCAAAATACTATAGCGTGAGAAATTTGAGAAAATCGAAAGTACATATAATAAAAGAAATCTAAACCGAAATTAAATTGTGCAAATTAAATTTACAAAAAATTTACAATATTTAAACAGAAGCTCATTTTTTATACATATTTTTCAGTTACTACCCAATCTGCAATATTCAAATACTTCAACTGTGCATTGTGTTCATAACGGACAATTTATGATTTCCCACCAAGATTATGACGTATCGAAGTATTGCAACATCATTCAAAGGACTGGCTGAAGATTCAAGATTGCCGTGAAGAAAGTACAAGAGAAAGCCAAGAAATTGGGTGCGAATTTGGTTTGATACGCGTTTTTTTTTTATTTCTTGTGAGTGTAGAGCAAAACCAGTATGTCTCGTGTTTTATCATCGGAGTAAACGTTTTGATCCGTATTTCGGTTTGCGTTAGTATGGACGAGACCTACATTATCAAATCAGATTCAACCGTCGTAAAAAACCTGCTTTACCGACAAGGAACAAGCCGACTACCTGGTAAGGTATATCGACATAATGGAATAGGGTAACAGATTAGCGACAATCTGTCTTACTAAGTGCGTCAAAGAGCCGGGTAAAAAACCTTTACTCACATGATAAAACACGAGTTATACTGGCTTGGCTATACTGCGGACCCAAATTCAAAAGTCGTATCCAGATATTTTATCAAAAATGAGTTATGATAGTAGACGTACATATTTCTTATGACCTGAAAAATTGTCCTGTATAATTAATATGTTAAAATTATATATTATTAATTGCTTATATGTTGCGGAAAAACCTATTTTTAAATGGAAATGCTTACCCATAATTTGAATAAAAAATATCAATTCCCTTGAATTGAAAAGATAAAGAAAAGTTAGTTAAAATATAACGTTTTCTTGTCTTTATTAGAAGTTTTTGCTTAATAACTTTGTCAAAATAAATTTCTAAACAGATTCGACATTTTGACAACAATCATCGATCACTGATATTATCGTAAGTGCAATTTTATACGTCCAGCATAAAATTGCAGAAACTGCTGATACGACTTTTGAATATGTTACGGCAGTATATTACTCTAGAGGATATGTGATAATAAGTATTAATCTGTGAAGTGCTTTAGAAAGATAAATATTATATACTATTTTTCAAGGAAACTTAAGCAAAAAAGTTAGTAACAGATATCATAGAGTTTTTAGATCCTGATAGATGTATTTTTTTAGATTACTATATAAATTATTTTAAAAAGGGTAATAAAAAATAAGATAAGATTATTAGATAAAAAATTAGATAAGAAAAATTTTAAGTTCAACTAAACTATATATCCTTGGTTTTATATTCTATTATATGTTTGAAATTAATACTTTTCAACTTTATGAGTTCCTGATATTCCAAATGTTATTTATTTCAGAAATAATTAAACATATCCAGCTTCTATTCATTTTGCTTTATTTTATTTATTTAAATAAAAAATTAGCGTTTCTTTCCCTTCTTCTTTTTCTTTTGCGCGTCTGGCCAAGGAAAACCTCGGCAACGTAAAACGTCCATAATATTGTGACAAGTGTAATACGCATTTTCCATCACTTCTTCGTTGAAAATATCCATCGTGAATCTCGCCTTGCCACTTCTTTTACTCCCGCGAGATATTTTTTTGGAACCTTTGCCTTTTCCGTCATTGCCACCTTTCCCATTTTTTCCATTTAATTTTCCTTTTTTCTTATACTTGCCTTGAGTCGGCATCGTTTTTAGTTTCGACCTGTTGAACAAAGAAAAATTTTAGATTTTAATTTTTGAAGGATATATCAACATATATAATTTTATTGCGCATCTTTTTTCAAGAGAAAAAGAACACGAGCTTGTTACTCTAGCGATGGTTGCTAGTATCTAAAGATGAAGTACAAAAATTTAGGTAAACGCAAGTGTAAAACTAAAATGGAAGGGGAGATACAATTTTAAATGCAGGTATGAGACGCGATCCTTCCCCTGACCTTATTACTGGAATTCCCCAAGATTTTACTACGTTAGAAAACAAATGAGAAAATCGGTATGGTCAGAACTGAATTGGTTCAGGATTAGTGCATATTAATGGTCTCATAAAGAACCTTTTAATCCTAAGCTGTCCCAAAAATAAGTACAAACTTTTTCCTACTTAGTTGCAATAAACTGTTTCTCCTTGAAGTAGATTAATCCTAATCAGCCACCATAATAAAATACTGAATGTGACAGTTGTAGAAATAAATTGAGAATTTTACTCTAAATATTATAATTTTAATAATTACGTCTTGTTAGGACGTAACACAAATGTAAGCCAAAAAAACAACGTATGTACAACGTGTGGACGATGGCCAACTTTATCCACTCGTTGCAAAATCTACTATTCTCATGCTCGGTGTGAATCGAACTTTTGTAACTTCAAGCGTTTCGTTTATTGAGGGAATTTTGAGCAGGCAAAAACTTCTTCCAGTAAAAATGCGAAGTAAGATATAATAAAAAGTTTTTTGGAAAGTTTCAGATCAAAATATTCAATATTTTAGGATTAGTTATGATGTTAGTTTATGTCCAATCCAGGAAAATTTTCCAATAGCTTAGCTATTGTTAAAAAGTTTATTGAACTTGTTATAAACAATTAAGTGAGCGAAAATGGATTCATGGTGATTGATAGTGATTCGTCAATTGATTCGCACTAAATATGAATCATTTATAAACAGAAACCAATTTTTAACCAAATTAATGAAAGACAATAAATAATTTGTTATTTTATAAACGAATTTTATAAACAATTGGCCATATCAGGTATTTATGATGACATCAATAAAGTTTTTTCTACTTAGCCGATTTAGTCATTTAATTAAAAATAATTAACAAGTGCACTGTTTGGCTATTTTAAGAGGTAGAAACTTGGTTTTTGCAACATAATCAAGTGTAAATGACTAATTTTAAAACCTTTAGAGAGTATACAAAACAATAAATAATTGTAATTGTTAGCAACAATTATATAAATAAATTTTTTAAATTCGAAACTTTTTCATTATACAAGATAAAAAGAGTCAATATCGGTCCGTTTTAATGTTCTCTACTTTTTGGTATTTCCCATAAAGGGCATAAAAATGCCGCTCAGAATCGTGAAAATTCAATGCTAAATAATAAGTTGCTCATGCATCACAGAAACGCAATTTCTTTCCCAAAAAATACCTAAGCTGATAACAATTTATTTATATAATTGTTGTTAACAATTACAATTGTTTATTGTTTTTTAGACTCCCTAAAGGTTTAAAAATTAGTCATTTACACTTGATTATATTGAAAAAACAAAGTTTCAACCTCTAAAAATAGTCAAACAGTGAACTTGTTACATCAATTTGTTTAAACAATTTTCAATTGTTATTGAATGACTAAATCGGGTACAACAAGAGCGAGTCCTCGATTTTTCGAAAACTATTAGAAATTTTTAAACATTTTTTTTTTTTAATAAAAGTACTCTCGAAGGACTACGGCGCTACTACCTAATAGATAGTCCAGTCCCCATCATTGTCCAGAATGGCCTGGCATCTTTTCGGCATGCTTTTCACTAATTTTTCAGCGTAGTCCGTAGGTAATTCTTGCCATATCTTCCTGATTTTTTGCGAGAGCTGTTTCAGGGTGAACACACGTTTTCCCGCAAGCTTCCTCTTCAAAACGCTCCAGACATTCTCGATTGGATTTGCATCTGAGGACTGTGATGGCCAGTCCAAGGTTGTGATGTCATTTTCCGCTGTCCAAGCGGAGCAGAGACGGCTTCGATGTTTCGGGTCGTTATCCTCTTGCAAGATCCAATCCTCATTATCGGCTCCAAACATCTTTTTAGCAGACCTTAGAAGACCACGTTTATATATTTCGATCATTTTCTGAGCATTGAGGTTCTCGGTGAAGAGCTCTAAACATCCAAAACCGCGCTCAGAGAAGCATCCCCAAACATGGATCTTCACTGGGTGTTTAATGGTCCGCTGGAGAAATCTACTGCCTGCCGTAGACCAGGCATACTTTATCGGAACCCATGCCCAGAACGACGCTTCATCAGAAAAAATGACATTCGACCAGTCACGGTCGAGATTTTCAGCAGCCCATGCCTTTCGTTTTTCCATATAGGTTTCTGAAAGCAGGGGTTTTTGCCTTGTGCTACGGTATTTTATATTCGATTCAGCCAAACGCTGTCGAATGGTGTTTATGCTTATATTGACTCCCTTTTTGGCTAGAATAGCCTTGGCCTCTCGTAACCGTAGAGTGGGGAAACGCTCGAACAGCTTTAAGATCGTTTTATCCTGCTTGCTTGTTGTTGCTCGCGATTTGCCTCTTTCAGGAAGATCGTCGACTGTTTTATTGGCTTTATAGCGCTCAACCCACTTCTTCACGAACCATTTCGACTTTTTAATGTATTTAGCAGCGGCTGTATAGGACATAAGTGGACCCTTTGGATGGGTGCACAAGAAGACCGCTTCAAAACGTTTCGCGTACACTGAACTCATTATGACTCACGTCTGCTCTCTCGGACGATTCGAGCGATACTGAATCGACTTGGTAATAGCGCCGTAGTACTTTGAATGTACTTTCATTCAAAAAAAAAACATTCAAAAATCTCTAATAGTTTTCGAAAAATCGAGGACTCACTCTTGTTGAACAGACTTGTCTCTAATTTTTGGCCAAGTCAGTAGAAAAAACTTTATTATATGTCATCATAAATACCTGATATGGCCAATTGTTTATAAAATAACATATTATTTATTGTCTTTCAAGAACTTATTAAAAAAAAAATCGGTTTCTGTTTATAAATGTGTGATGTCCGAGATAAGAGACGCATCTACCTTATAATATTGTAAGATCGTTCCTCGTTTGCTACCGGGTGTAAAGCGTGATAATTGTATTATCACACAATGCCACTAGATTCAGGGATGAGAATAACTGAACAGAGCGTATTTTATTACAATCTAAATATTTATTTATAAATAATTACAAAAAGGGGGAGAGTTACAATAATCAATGAGGTGGGGATTTTATATGTAAAGAAGAGCTTCGTCAAGAATCCGTTTAGCCTTGTGGCTGGAGCTTTCAGTATCTGTTGCTGGATCTGGTCGAGGGTTGCAGCAGGTTGTCCTTGGGTTGGAGCGTCAGCGTTAATTGAAGCTGATCCAGCGTTGGTACCTTGGTCAGCAGGGGGCGAATGTTCTTACAGACGATCGCAACTTGACAAATGTGTACGGGTTTCGACAGGAACAGGATTTTAGATTCACAGATCACAATTTAGAATTACGCACGCTTCGTAGTCATTATAGACGCACAATTCAGGTTCACAATGAGTCGAAAAACAAGGATAGGGTTCTTCAATAAATCTGGTTCACAGGTCAAAGTTCGGATAAGAGGACGATCGCTAGACTTAAACGAAGCCTACTGGATAAGGATGAGTCCAAACTGGACTTAGAGATCACAAGATATTTGGTACCGACTGACTGACTAACTACTGGTTCATGGAGACACTTTCCGAAGGGTTGAAGCGACAAGACTTCACGGTAAGGAGCCGGCGATGAGACTGATCGATAGATGATGAGCCCAACGGCACGGTAAGGAGTCGGATGTTAGTCGGTATTTTTGGGGAAAATCATGCGGGTACTTGCGTCCGCGAAAGGTTTCGAAGATACTTTTAACAATCAAGTGGAGATTATTATTTGATAAAAGGAGGTCAAAGACTCCTTCGGAAGGGTGCACAGTGGGCCAGGAGACCCGGTTTTGTGGCCAAAATTCGATTTTTAAATCAAAATTTAAAAAGTCTAGGAATTTGGCTGAAAATAGTTACTCGGGGGTTTTTGGGGTCCCTGATTGCGAATATTTAATCAAAAATTCAAAATGGCGGATCCAATATGGCAGCGAAGATTTTTAAAAGTCTACGAATTTGACTAAAAATAGTTACTCGCGGGTTTTTGTGGTTGCTGATTACGAATATGTAGTCAAAAATTTTTAATTCAAAATGGCGGACCCAATATGACGGCGGAGATTTTGACAAGTCTACGGAATTGGCTAAGAATTGAGTGTTTGGGGGTTTTGGGGTCGGTTTCGCTTACGAATTATCTTGGTTCCATCTTCCTCTTCATCGGTCAATTCAATTTCATCTAGAAGCATTTCAGCTTCTGAAAAACCAGTTACTTCTTCTTCTCGATCTTCTATGTCGGAACTGGATGTTTCGGGTTGACCTATTGAAGAAGTTTATATTTTGCATATATACATATACGGAAAGAAGATTACCGAAACAAGTAAGCTCGCTCGTCCGCGGTCCGCGTTGATGTAATTGGAACAACAAATGACGGTGAGCCAGCGCGCGCGCGGACATGTAAATATACCATAAGCAGCGACACAAATGAAAAGGAGCAAAAATGAGTATACTTAAGCTCAAGTGCACATCCTAAGGTAGACATTCATATATTTCAGAACTCAATATGTTGCGTTATATCGGATTATGAATAATCGGAAGAAGGTGCTTTGCTGAAAACTCTTGTTTTTCATTTACTAATAATGTGATTGTATTTGACTGCAATTAAAAATTACAGATTAAACTGTTTTCTTACAAATTTAACACCTTGGTGAATTAAATAAATCGAGGTAGGAGGTTAGAAATCAATTTCTTAACATCAAAAATCGTATTTCCCTAACGTCAGTAATACTACGAATTGTAATAAGATTTTCTACGTTGTGCCTGTATCATCGAAACAAAAACTGATCAATCAACATATAATTATCGTCATTATTACTTCAATTAGTCCTGAATTCAGTACTTTAATTCATTTTTTCGAATTAAAAAATCGAATTTTGGCTACAAAACCGGGTCTCCTGGCCCACTGTGGGGTGGTTTGACATGTTTATGATTCAATATTTCTGATTAGGCTGATACCGGACTCGAGGTGTACTGATTAATAATTTTATTAGTTCTTTGACCCGCTGAGTAAGACATTGGATCAATACTTAGATGCACGTGCTCTTTTGAGTGGATATAATTATAGATTTTTAATTACTAAGGTATTATAAGTTAATATAATAAGAGACATGACGTCACAAATGATTTACATTTAGTGCGAATCAATTGACGAACCAATTTCAATCCCCATGAATCCATTTTCATTCATTTATTTGTTTATAACAAGTTCAATAAATTGTTATACAATAGTTAAGTCATTGTAAAACTTCCCTGGATAGTTTCTTTATTGATTCTAGGTATTTGGGATTGAATCTCAGTATTTCTCGAAACCCGGTGTTCAAAAAACACAATTTTTTTGCATTTTTGTTATTAAATTTAGAAAAAAATAAATTTTTTTTTCAATATCAATTTGTCAGTGAAATTTTTTTTTCTGCCCTCCGGCCAGAAAGCGTCCACTTTCCGGCCGCTGCGCTAAACAAAGTTGTCGAATTGTCAACCTCGTCTTCGCCTCGGTCGACAATTCCATGTGATCTGAGACATTTCTTATTTTACTGGCCTAGGTATGTAATATACTATTTGACCCACTTAGCGCCGTGACAAGTTCTCGCGCTAGTGAGTTATGTTTACAATGCAAGAATAATTGAATGTCTAAGTGTTATTACTCATGGATTTTATTGAATTTTTTAATGAATCAAAGGAAAAGAAGTATAGAATTTAATCTTTATCAGAAGAAAGGACAGAATCATCGCTCGCTCTGCTGTTCATTATCGTCTCAAAGTATTCATTAAGGGATTAGTACCAATAAACATTTTTGAATAAATTGATATTCTAAAAAGTGCAAATTCTTATAATAAATATATGGGGTATTATTCTTCAAGTGTACCACCCTCAAAATTCAACTTTGTCTGATCGAACTCAAACTTGCGTAAAGTATAGTCCTATTAGGTAGAACTTTGGAGGAAAAGGATTTTTTCGATTGGATAAAAATTTACCGAGATAGGGGAGGGTGGATTTTTCGAATTTTTTCGATTTTGTGCGGTTTCGTACTATTTCGAAGGTATTAAGCTCCTTTCCTATGGAATATGCAAAATTTTGTCCCATATGTTTTTGATAGCTTTTTTCCTGGTCTATCGAATGTTTATAACCATTTTAAAAAAATTGAAAATTTGACCGATTTTTTTGAAAATCAAAATATTTTTTACTTATGCAGAAAAAAGGCATTTTTTTTGTCTCAAAATGAAGCTTAAGTCTTTATCTTTCGTAGCTGTAAATTTCATCTTGCCGGTTGTTGTTGTTTTCGAGAAATTAAATAAAGAGTAAAGCGCCTCGCCGATCGCGCTCGAGACTACTGGGCTTCTCGCTCAGCGAAACATCTTCAGACTCATTTATCGTAGCAATTATGAATATTTATTATTTATGAAACTGCTCTCTGCATTGTACAGAGTTGAGATTGTTATTAAAGTTTTCTAAAGCTTGCATTACAGTCATTGTAGGGACGTAATATTAAGGAAATAAATTTCTATCTAATAAATATATTGTAATACGTGGAAATAGTGTCATCGTCTACGTCATTATTACGTTAGGTGTAGGGTTCGATTTTATTTATAAGCTATTTTAAACATATCCTTCTTTCCCTTCTTTTTTCTGATTGCTTGCAACTTCTTAACTTTCTCTTTTACTTAAAAATAAATTACTTTTTTGGTCTTTTCGATACTTTCTTTTCGGTATTTTCTTTGCGGTACACTGCTCTCTCCATTATACAGGGTTGACACTGTCATTGAAGTTTTCCAATGCCTCCATTACACTCATTGTAGGGACGTAATATTAAGGAAAAAGACTATTTCCACGTATTACAATATATTTATTAGATAGAAATTTATTTTCTTAATATTATGTCCTTACAATGACAGTAATGCATATTTTGATTTTCAAAAAAATCGGTCAAATTTTCAATTTTTTTAGAAATGGTTATAAAAATTCGATAGACCAGGAAAAAGGCTATCAAAAACATATGGGACAAAATTTGTATATTCCATAGGAAAAAAGCTTAATACCTTCCAAATAGTACGAAACCGCACAAAGTTGACAAAATTCGAAAAATTCCCCCTCCCCTATCTCGGTAAATTTTTATCCAATCGAAAAAATCCTTTTCCTCCAAATTTGTACCTAGTAGGACTATACTTTACCCAAGTTTGAGTTCGATCAGACAAAGTCGAATTCTGAGGGTGGTACACTTGAGGAATAATGCCCCATATGTAGAATTTTGGATTAATCGTTATTTTGGTCATAAATATCAAGAATAGATCGACAAACACAAAACAACGTAAGCATCTCGAACGCGCCGAACGTGCATTTGGCGCGCGTTTGAAGCAAATGACCTTGAAAATTGAACTCCAGTTCAAAATTGATGGTACAGTTAAATGGTCCTCTCGATCCTGTCTATCGAATCCTTTTGTCCAAACCATTTTTTCGTAAATAAAGTATTTTAGAAGATACTTGTGGATTAAATGGATCACCCTGTATTTTAGATCAAAAACTAAACGCGTTTTTCTTGAAACAACGTTTTTTGACCTGGCATGCATGATTCAGAAAAAACTATTGGACCGATCGGGCTGAAATTTGGATATGTTATTCTACACATATGTCGTTATGGCATGAACCACAATCATAATTATTGATTAATATTTAACCCTTTTATTAAACAATTTACGGTTAAAAAAAGGTAAAAAATTTTCAATGTAACGTGGTGAATTTTTACCACGTTATTGATCCTTTTCCCAGATCGATTTTGCTCGGGAAAGTCAAAATAAGAACAGCCAGCGGGAACTCACCTAATTTTTAAGAGTATGAGTGTTGAGAAAATGTGAGAAAATGAGAATATTGAATACCATGTCACTAGAATAAGTTAGGTTAAGAATAATTACCGTTTGAGCCTACCTCGTTTTCAAGGAACCCAGCTAAAACATTTATAATTTATTTTACTCACACTGTCGTCTGGGATGCTTCAGTCGTTTACATAAGTTTATTCATCCTCCAAAAATGCAACTTGATGCATTCTCTACTTGCAATGTTGACAAACTGTCACAATATGTGGACGCAGCCATCATGGCTAGCGCTAGCTCCACTTCCACACATAAAGAGGGCAGCAGTTCTCAGAGCTGCAATATGTTTGCTACCGCGACTGCGCACCCAGACGAGAGTTTCGGAGCGTCCAGTTCCTCTCTGGCTGTTTAATCGCGAACAATACAGTTCAAAGTTTTCTTGACTTAAGTGAGAAAAAGTGCCTATCTTGCACCAGCATCTTTAATTTTGAGTAGCCTGGGTTCTTCTGAGAAAAAGGTAGGCGTCTACAAATCAAAATTCCCAGAATTGTAATTGGAATATGTAATATAGTAGAGTCTGTAAAGTTACGTAATGGCCAACGCCTATGTTCGGCATGGAGCCTTTCTTTTGTCGAAATTTGAAGTAATGATCTGTTTGCTATGAACTGTTAGTAAAGTTAAATCTTTTATTTTATCATGTCAAAATTTGATATAAATTGTGAAAAATTAAGTAATTTGAAATATTCGAAATTCTAACAAGATTGTGTTAGACAACCTAAAAGTTCTTTGTGTGTGTAGCGTCATATGACGTCATCAATTGTCGAGATTGCGTAACTCCCAATTAGTGAGTTCAAACTAACTATTCTATATGCCGTTTCTTTAAAATTTATAATTATTATTTCTTATTAACCTCATTCATAATAAACCATGCTTTTTTATATTAAATTGTTTTTAGCCTGAATTGTTTTACGCCCCCACAATATCCCTCTCCTAGTCGAGCTAGTTTGAGCGAACTTAATTTTTTTTGGATTTTCAGTCAGTCAAATTTTGAGCGGTACCAATAGTACCTGGCGCCCTTGGCATTAAAATTTATTTTCTTTGGAACTTAGTTGGGTGACTGATTTTTGGCGGCACTCTTAGGCCGAAAGTCCCTGTAGGCTGAGACTGTCGTTATATCAAGTCGGTCATTTTTTATTTTTTTTTTTTTCGGATTTCAATTATTTTGGTTCATGCGATAGAGACATATGTGTAGAATAACATATCCGAATTTCAGCCCGATCGGTCCAATAGTTTTTTCTGAATCATGCACGCCAGTTTTTAAAATGGGTAACTTCCGGCAGCCATACCAGCCAGATTTATTATTAAAAAAAAAATTGTAGTAGTTTTTTATATCTATAATCATGTGTGAAAAGTTAGGATCTGTTATATAAATTTTAATTTGATAACAAAATTCTTAAAAGAAAAGGTGAAAAATTTGTTACTAACCCCTTAAGGAAGGCTTTTCCTTTTGGTGTAAGATACTTGAATAAGCTTTTAACATCTTTCATTTTGGCTTCAGTTATACCAACAGATGGAGGAGGATTCCATTCTATTTCCGCGAATTTTACTTTCGGTTTAATTTTAAATTGAGTAGGATTTGTTTCTGTGTAATTGTCGAAAAGTTTAATGTGTCCGTTGGGTAAATAATTCATAACGTATGAGTTTCGCTTATCTTCATGCCTTACAAAGGGACCTTTAGGTTTGGTATTTTTAGTTTTTATCGGTACTTTCCCATTTATGTGTACAGCACATAAATAATATCCAATTATCTTTAATAAATTTATTATTAATTATTATTAATATCATTAGACGCGCACGAACCAGAGTGATACTGGTCATAGAAGCAAGTGAAACAAAAATTTTCGTGACATCTGGCACATATAATAAATGCAGCATTTTTACATTTACATGGTTTTTTCAGAACATCAATAGGAAAGCATACTTCATTCACATTCATGAAAACTTCTCGATCATCACAGAGTTTCGAAGCATACCAAGCATAATGCAACATATTAGAAAAAATAGGAGAGGATAATTGATGGTGAACGATTGAATGTATTTTTATACAATCCTCCCGGGAATTTATTTCGCGATCATTTTCAATAAAATAAGAACAGTTTTGAAGTCGCTTTATAAGATTTTTAACCTGCCTATAAAAATATACATCGCAAGGTTGAACCAAAGGAGTACACTTTGGCGGAATTACTTTGGTGGTGCACTTGGGTAAACCTTCATCGTCCAACTCGAATATCTCATCATACATGTACTGATCAGTCTGTCCACCCCAAGAATCGATCAATAGAAGGAAGTTTTCGTTCCCCACGTAGGGTTTTAAACATGAATGTAAAAAGTCTTTGTAGAGAGTTCTTGTAAGTTTTCCTGATTTCGAGGACGTAATAACGACGTTGGAGTACTTTTTCGCATACTCGTTCACCGTTTTTTGAACCCTAGGCCCAAATGCACCTGTTGACTCTTGCAGGCAGACGAAAACGAGGGGTAACAATTGCCCAGAAAGAGTGATTGCATACTGCGCAGTATAGGAGTGAGTAACTTTATTCATGTCCTTCATCTTCACAAACACGGTTTTCGATCCCTTTTCGGCGAGAGTCCTGTTGAACGTAGACTGATATTGGTACCCTGAAAAATATTGCTCATAAACTAAAAATCTACAGACAGACACATTCGTAAAAACATGTTTTTTTGGGTTCAGATGGTCCCAAAACGTGGACATTTGACAAAAAATGGGGGGGGGGGTCAAATTTTACAAAAATCTAATACGTTCTCTGATGAGAATTTAATATATAAATTTGTTAAAATACCTGTTTGGTCCGTATTAATGATGAAATCCTTCTTGAATTTTGGAATTAGAGCACGTATCTGTATCCGAAAATTTTCTGCAGATGCTAAGGTTTCCTCCATTGTTACCGTTTCCCTTTCTGATACATACTTCGTTATTTTTCGCTGACAAATCTTATGTTTCCTTTTAAATTGTTGAACCCACGATTCAGAAGCTTTGAATTTTAAATCTGAGAACTGACTTGCAGCAGATAAGCCCTATTGCTGTAAATTCCTTGTAGTGACTTGCTGATTCTGCTGGCGAGCCTCGTTGAAACGATCATAAGTCCATGAATCGATGGTTTTGTATTTTTCGTAAACAGTTCCACCATTTTTTACATTTTCTTCCCATCTGGTTATGTCACGAATATTTTTCAGGCGAGAACATCCTTGCCTTTGTAGGACCTTCAGACTCCAGTTTGGATGTTCTTTGGCTATATTTACAACTTTTCTTTTGTACTCGAGTGGAACATGTACTATAAGTTTTTGCTTTTTCTCCTCTGGTTCGTAATCATCGTTCGAAATTTCTTCAGCTTCTTCAAAAATATTTTCCTCATCAATTTCATCAATTAAAATGAGTTCCTCGGTCGTTATGAGTTTCATTTCGCTAAGCATCTCCAAACAATTATCGAACAACTTTTTTCCCATCAACATAGATTCTTCTGAAATAACTGCAGAAGATTTTGGTGCGACAAGATCACTTTCAAGCAAAAGCTGTTCAAAATGCAAAAGGGCATTTTTCAGCAACACTTTTGATAAGTCACTATGAAGAGATTCATCTTCCGTTCCCGACATCGAAATTAAAATTATTAATTATAATTAATATATATATATAATACATATAATTATTAAATTATTAATTACAAATTTACATTGAGCTCGCGTGTTTCGTATTCGAAAAACTCGAGAATATACACACGACTTGGCGCTCACTTTATGCGTAACCAGTGATAAATGTTAAGGGCAATTATACATTCATAAACATAAA
>UCOK01012452.1:0-16634 GCA_900474325.1 Synergus umbraculus
CCATATATGGAGGTAAAATTCCCGCTCTTTCAGAATTTGCAGTCAAAAATTGACTTTTTTCTCATTTTGAAAATTTGACCTTGAATTGACCTTGATGCAGACATGATGGAATCAACCGGATTCCAGATTCGGATCCAGCGTCCGTTAAAACCATAGAAATGATAGTCACCTTCTGTCAATCGATTTCTTTGCCGATTTGACCTTCAAATGCCCTTAAATTTCACGTGATGGAGCAAAACGGACTCCGGATTCGGATTCAGCGCGTCAAAATATATACGAATATATAGATCTGGTTTTTGGACTTTACCACTTTTTTTTGTGTGCCGTGTCGTGCGCGTCGTTGTCGTGCGAAGCTTCCACTGTCAACACGAGAAGAAGATGAGAGGTTATTATCTCACATCCGAAGCATCTTTTCAAAATATTTATTTTATAGTTTTCGTACTTAATTTAGAGTTTAAGGGAATAATATAATTAAAAAGAATAGTATATTACGTGACAAAGGTCGAATGGCGACAATTTCACGAGTGTAAAGTTAGCTGCGCGAGCGTAGCGAGGGCAGATATCACACGAGTGAAATTGTCGCCTCTCCTCATGTCACGTACACTATTTTTCATAACATCAAATGAAAAATCGATTTTCGATACCTTCTCTTCAGTTGTTTTTTACTTTCAACCCTATAGGGTTGAAACTGCTACTTTCAACCCGCTATGAAGGCATCGAAAGTCGAATTTTCAATTTTCATGTTATGAAAAAAAATTTTGCGAGCAAAAAAGAATTTTGATGTCTGTAAGTATTGTCCACTCTCTCTAAAATATTTTCTGCACCCTTCCTTTTTGTTATATCTCAACTCTCCTATTTAAACAAAACTATAGTTTTTTGCTCAAAAAATATACTAATCCCCCCTCCTGCCATCAAGAAACCGATCTCAATGAAATGAACAGTCAAACAGTGCGTCCTTGCAATTTTGACATAAAAATTACGAAGAATTTGTTTTTTTCAAAATGCTCCAACAACCTTATTGACTTTCTTAAAAAGTAATAATAAATATCATACTTAGTTGAAAACTCTAAAAATCGGAATCAAGGTCAATCTTCTTTAGAAAATGTCTTACTTACAATATGCATTATGTGGCTTATCTTTAAAAGATATTTTAAATTTTTTGCAGATGTCAGCAGATCCACACTTTCTCGATTGCATTGTTGATTGATATGTTGAAACTGTTGATTTAAAATCAATATAAAAATAAGGAGCATTTTCAAATGTACACAGATGTTGACTGTGAAACCTAGAAGTATTTTCTTTTAAAGTCGTCAAATCATGTCTTCCCTCAAACATGATTCCAAATCTTTCGCAAAGAGAAATAATTGACGAAAATGAAGTGATCGACATTCATCTAAATAGGTGTCCTGGCAGGTCTTGGCACTGGAAGAATTCACAGATGTGTACAATTTAATCGTGGATCTTGCAATGCCATTACTGGCTTGACACCGTCGCAACGTTGCACCACGTATAATTTAATATGTACTATAGCATTGTCTAGTGAATTGGTCTTACCGTAGTACTTTGGAACTTTTGTTAATCCTACTGAAATATAAATCATATAGCATTGTAATATTAGTATACAGTATAATATATGTATATGTATAATAAACCACTGTTTGGATAAATAATTAATTTTAATTTGTTCTTAATTTATTTAAATTTCACTGAGCTCCAACATTATTTGAAGACAATAAAATAAGCAAAAAGAAAAGAACAAAAGTGTATAAGAATTTACTGTAGGTTAGCACAAAGCTAACCTATATACGGCAATTAGCAGTGAAGATGCGCGATTAGAGGGAGACAAGTAGGGTTTCTTTCATCTCCTTTCTCTTTCTATTAGGGAGACACTTTCACTCATAGGAGAGCCTATCCTTTTCACCTCTATTGTATATCTCTATACTTTTGGACCATACGTGAGAAAAGTGTGTATAATAATTAATACAATTTTTAATATATTGATCTAAAATTTATTTAGAATATACCTGAATAGTTCTGAATTAAGGTCATTTAAAAGACGTAACGAAATTTTGTTAATATATTTTAAAAAAATTAAACAATAAAAAGTTTTGAATATTTTTTTCTAAAAACGGACAAAGTAACAGTCGGCGGGAGTTTAAAAGAAATTTAAACCCTTAAAAAATTATCAAAAATCTTTATTTATTACAAAATGGTTACCGAATTTCAATTGACACATAAAAAGTAAAATTCTTATTTTGAAATTGATCTAATTGTTTCGGTACACAAATACACCCGATGCTCTGCACACTTAGGCCGTTTACAGGAGGGACATACTTCTCGAGTTTTTTTGTCCTCTTTCCACTTATATAATGAACATCTTTTTTTAATAGGGAGATATATACCCTTTTGATTTAGTACCATTGCAAAGATTGCGCTTAGTTTTTAATAATGGCATTGATAGTCAACCTCAATTCTCAGCGAAGAGAATCATTCTCTAAACGCAACAGAAACTGAAAGTTAGCTAAATGGTAGGGTGAAAGATTGGCTTTTTGAATACTAGGAATATCCTTACATAGAATTTGAAAATTAAAAAAAAAATTGAGGGGTTCACAAAACGTGGACATTTGACGAAACATGAGGTCAACAAATTTTACACAAATATAATATATTCTTTGATGAGAATCTAAAAAAGAATGTCTAAAACGTTAGAGAATCGTAAGTATTGATTTCACACATAATTCGTGTTTAGAAACAATTCCTAAATTAAAATAATTTGTAAATCAATTTAAGGGCATGTGATACTTTATCATAAGAGAAAATTAGTTATACCAATTATACATTCATAATAATAAATATTTTTATCTAATAAGAGTCAATAAACCTTCGTCTATATGAGGCGAAGGTTTATTGACTCTTATTTACTAAAAATATTTATTATTATGAATGTATAATTGGTATAACTAATTTGCTCTTATGGTGAAGTATCACATGCCCTTAATATAAATTTTTTATCCATAGAGAAAGAGGACGAATTTTGCTCATCTGAAGAAAATTTTATTATTATTTTTTTTAATTAATTAATTATTTATTATAATTTTACAGTTTACGAAATTGGAAAGAAGAAGAAGAAAAAAAGAAAAAGGAGGAAGAGTGTGGCTTGAAAGAGGGGCAAGAGGAAGAAGAGGAACTACGTGGAAAGTATGAAGGGAAAGAAGGGGATAAATTTGGACGAAATGGGGCTTGAAGAAGGGGGGAAGGTTTTACATATGCGTGTGTCTATCTGTATTATAAAAAGATCTCGCCGCAGCCTCTGTGTCAGGAATTGAGAGGGGTCACGTGACCCCCTAAGAGGAAACGGGACCCCTCATGAGGTCATGACGTGACTCCTCTCGATCACGTGATCCATATATATATATATAGGTAAGAATCAATCCCCTCATGAGGTCACGTGACCTCCATCACGTGATCAAGAACCCCCTAGGCCGCCGCAGCCACAGGTACTGATGTGCCGTGACCGTTGTTACCGGATAAGTGACGGTAAATTTTCCTTTTACGTAAAAATTTAGCGTAATTGGTAAATTTTTGGTAATTGTGGTACTTCTCTAAATATATATATACATATATACTTTTTAAATTAAACTTGAAAAATTATTAAGCTTCAGTAATCAGATAGCATATTTCACATAGTCATTAAATTAAAATTTATGTGTAAATATTTAAAAAATGTGATAAATTCGGAAAAAAGCAGACGACATTCGGCAATAATATTGATGCCAACACCAGCCAGCACTGCCAATATAGTCTATGCAAATATTCTGCCGACGATTTTAAAATGTGAGGTTATGTTTCATTGAAAAAAGTAATAAAGTTTTGTCTTTCATGTTTAAAAATTATTTTATAAACATTTTTTGCTTATTATAGCTACCTTTCTCTTATAAAATGTATATCAGGAGGCTATTCTTTAAAAATATGCGTCAATAATAGATTAAATGATGAATTACCAGTTTTACAAAAAATTTACTGAGTTACGGTTTAAAAATTACCAGTGACCAGAAAATTACGGTCAAGGCACATCACTAGCCACAGGTCAGGTTAGGTAAGAATTAGAATATGGTTTACAGTTAGGTTAGGTAAGAATCCATTTTCTTATGGGGTCACGTGACCCCCTTGGTCTCTTTTCTGAAAAAGGCCGCTGCTGCCGCAATTCAGGTTAGGTAAGGTTAGGTTAAGTAAGGTTTAGGGTTATGTTAGGTAAGAATCCATTTTCTCATGAGGTCCCGTGACCCCCTTATGCCGGAATTCATTCATATGGAGTAAAGTAACCAAATTGCGATATGCCCTTCTTTACCCTTCTTGATCACGTGACCTACATAATGATACGCCCTTTTTAACCTATTGATCACGTAACTTTATGACGATAAAGTGATCCTACGACGATACGCTCTTATTGACCACTCTCGATCATGTGAACCCGTGATTGATACCCTTTCTTTGATTCTTGACCCCTATCACTAAAGGGACACAAAACTATACGCCCTTCTGAAAAAGATTTAAAAGATATAAAAAAAGATATATATAAAAAAGATCATTGGTCTTTAGCCAATTTCAATGAAATTAAAATTATTACATGTATAGACTGAATAATTAAATAAGTAATTACTAATTTAAAGGAAGTAATTTTAATAAAATAGTTTTCAAGATGCACTACGTGGAAGTAACCAATATAGCATCTCAAACTGTAAACAAATTGTATTAATTGGTTCATACATGTACTTTAAAATTTGTGTATTCTTAGTGTATTAAAAATTTTAACTTGGAGTTGAAGTAGGGCGACAAATAAGTTGTCCTTCTAAAAGTAAAAGACTTAAATCCATTGATTCTTTCTTAAATGATCGTAATATGACTGGAATTTTGAACTTTTATACCAAAGCTGAAATTGTCTAAAACAAAGCAAAATACATTGAAAGAAACAATAATTAAAGATATTCAATAATTAAAAATAATTTTTAAAATATTTTACCATTATCATATGAACTTCCAAGCATTTCAATTTTTTGTCCTTGAGTTACTTTAAAATTTGGTGTCATGTTTAAAATAAAATCAATTAAATCAATTTCAATTAATTAATTATACTTATGAGTCCTGCAGTTGAAAGAATAGTTTGTTTGTTAAATTCAATGTTTTTAACTTCTCCTTGATTTTGTTGTATATCGAGCAATCCAATTTTGATTATTTTGGTATTATAAGATAAAAGTCACTCATAAGGTAGATTTTCATCATTATAATTCGAAATTGGTTTCACCGTCATGTTTTGAATTAAAAGTTTCTAAAATATTAGTAAGTTTAATATATTTTAGGGTTTGACGATTCAGAGATAACTTTAATTTAGAAAATTCCCGCGAATTATAAGCTTTGGATTAGGGTAAGTCGAGGAGAGATGGATCACTTCTCGGCATTTCGAGCCTGTCTTGTTGACTGAGCTGATTTTTTGCGAGTAAGTGTGTCATGATACAAAAACAAAAAGTTGCAGATGTCGCGTCATTGCGTCGTTTCGTTACGCAGCTACAGTACATTCTTTTTTTGACCTGCTCGAAAAATCAACGGAAATTTTTATTGCAAATCAAATCTGAGTAGAAAATTTTAAATGCGTTTTTCTCAAAACTGCATTTTTAAAATCGGGTGACGGTGTAGCTCGAAAATTAATCATCCGATCAACTTCAAATTTTTACAGTCTTTATTATATGTTTCTACAGGGGATGGGCCTCCAACTTTTTGTTATATAAAAAATTACAACTTTTATAAACAAAAAACGAGCGTTTTTTTAAGCAAAAATTGAAATTTTTTTTCAAAACTACGCCATTCTTATAATTTTTAATATTTTCAAAAGCTAGAGGTCCATCCTCTAGAGAAACTCATTAAGTTTACTAAAAAAAATTTTTTTTTTTTTCGAGCAACCTGGCATGGCCGACACTGTCTCCCGTATTTCAACTTTTTTTAAAGAACCTTTGCAGTTCGCCTTGTATCTCCGCTTCCAATGAATATTTTTTGACGAAAATTTTATGATAAATACATGAAGACATGTAGAATATACTTCAAAAAATTTAGAAAGATTAAACGTGTAGTTCTTTTTTTTTAAATCTTCAAAAATTGCTGTTTTATTTGTCCGAGAAACTAGTATAGCCCCTTAAAAAATTTGTAGTGGTAAAAGGAAGATCAAGGTTATGACTAGATTTCATCTTTTTCCTTTGATTAGAATCGGATTTTTCAGAATGTTTTCGAACATTGGCCATTTTCAATCGAAATTTAATTTACATAATTAATATAATATAAAATATACGTTCAATGAAGTTGGCAAAAAATCAACAAAAAATAATTCATTCTATGTTTTAATGAATAATTTATATAATTATTAATTAAATAATAATATCAATTATAAAAATAATAAAACAGAATGGGAAGTCAAACATTAGTTGAACTGGAGGGTAGGCGCGCGTGGCGCGCAGGGGGTTACGTCCCCCTTGTAATGTTAAAAGTTATGATTAGAATTAATTTTTTGAATAAATTTTTCTTTTAATTAAAAAGAAATCTATTATTTACTTAATGCTTCCTCTGATGGGTAACGATTAAAGTCAAACGAAAAAGGATAGTTCAAAATATAAACGTGTAGTCAAGGATGTAAGAAATGTGTACAGTGAACATAGCAACAAATATACTGATCATATACACTCGAGTCTCTCAAATGTCAACTTTCCAAATCTCAAGTTCTCCCAAAAGTCATGTTTCTCTCAAATTTCAAGTCCGTCTTTCTCAAATCTCACTTGATAACTACAGCGCATGCTTTGCGTTTGGCATCTGATTGAACGTCTGTCAAAAATTTCTTGTCATTTGGGAGACTGGAGTGTACATCTATAGTGCGAAGGCGTCAAGAATGTATACAATTCAATTTATTATACCAACACTGCTCTTAGATTTTGAATTTTCATATTAGTCCCATTCCTTTGGTAATCTTTCTTTCCTTTAAATAAGCTTAGAATTTTTGATTATTTGAGGACTCATAGTCAAAAAATAAATTAAAAAAAATTATAAATGTATATACAAATTTTTAAATTCAATAAAAAATTAAAAAATCCTTTGGCACGTTATGAGATATTGGTGGTGCCAATATACCCTAAAAATTTCATCAATTTATCATCATTAATTTATTGATTAGAATGTTGTATTAGACATTTATCAAGTGAGGAAAGTTTAATTAAATCATTTTTAAAATATTGGAAAATCTAACGACTATAAAGCTTCCTCTATGCGGAAGCAAAAAATGGAACAATTTCCATGTAAAACTTAACGTAGAAACAAAATTATTTAAGTCACGCAATTTTGAAAAATATACAGAAAGTTTGGACTAGTCACGCAAAGAATGGGTGGATATTCCAAAAATAGCACTATTAACGATAAGACTTTCCAGGCAGTCTATGTACGCGGTCATGTAATGATGGTAGGTGATAAAGCAAGGCAAATGGGGTGCACTGCAGGGAAGGGCGAATAGAGGTCTTTCCTGGAACGATGATAGGGTGAAAAGGGTGCGAAATGAAGGCGAGGTTATTTCTCCTACCGATTTTACTGCCCCATGCGAGTTCGTTGACGTGCCTTCGCCACTTCCTGTTTGAACTGTGAGGGTAGTTAAATTAGACTGATTCTCAATGCTAGTCTTCAGTTATTTGATTCTCTGAACAAGATTCTGTTTTGGTCCTCTTTAAACAGTTCGAATTTTCTCGATATTTTGTAAACAAGCTGTCAATTAATAATGAAGTAATAGTTAATTAATAATTAATTAATAATTAATAATAATTAATTTGCTTCCTCGTAGGGGAAACATTAATACAATATTTAAATATATATACACTGCTCCCTCGGTTGCAGTTCACTCAGTTGAAGTATTGCTAGATCTTGGGTTCGCTCCCAAACATAGATAAGGGGAGAGGAGGAGTCGAAAGGGATTTGCTGCCAGCTCGGCAGTACCGTAGGCTACAAAGGGTACAGTACCCTAAGTCAGTTTTCACTGTGGGTCACTCGGTTTACTCATTCCCGGAAAGTAACCAATCAGACGCAACCCTTTAAAAGCAACCAATCAACCATTTGCGTCATGCGCGACGCATGAGCATCAATGCACATCATTGTAGAGCCCGCAATACACACGACCCTGATTTCTTTACCTTCTAAATTTACTGACAAAGAGTCTTGACGAACCGAGGCAAAACTACAACTGAGGGAGCAGTGTATATACATAATTCTTTTTTCTCGAAACAAAGAATCTTTCGACCTCATCATTCACAGATAACTTACGTTGAGATGAGTCGATTGACCTGCAGGATTAGTGTTTTTATTTGAACTAATATATGAAAAATGAAAAATTTTCAAAATTACGAATAATCATAATTTCATTAATAGTCGATTAAAAACACTAATCCTGCACGTCAATCGATTCGCTTCGACGCAAGGAATCTTTCTTTTCTTCACATAAGCTTTAAATTTTGATTATTTGAGAAGTTATTGTCGAAAAATCAATTTTTTTTAAATTACAAATGAACAAAAAAATTTTTTAATTCAATATTTTGAAAAATCCTTTAGAACTTTTTGAGATATAGGTGGAGCCAATATACCTTGCAACATACACACACATCCGGACAATAAATTAGAATGTTATATTAGACATTTATCAAGTGAGGAAAGTTTAATTAAACCAGTATAAAAATAGCGAGATTCTTAACATGAGGGTAAATTTCGATTTGCTATACTTTACATTAAAAATAATCAATACTTTTCTAACACTAGGAGTTTTTATGTAAGAATTTGGGGAGGTCGAATATGGTTCGATCGTCGCGCTCCGTGTTGCGCGATTGTGGCCCTTCGTAAGGCTTGCGACTTACAGGACGCTTGTACTTATTTGTTTTATTTAAATTTAATTAAATTATATATTTCTTACAAATAATTTATATTTTTATCTATTTTTTTAACCCTATTAGGTCACACTTCCCTAGAATGACAACGGTCATACTGGATAAAATCAACCCCAACAACTTTTCACTGCGACAAATTAAGTAGAACTGAATTGCAGGACAGACACAAATTTTTTCTTATATTCCAAACCTTCTTTAAAAGGTCTGTATATGTAACATATTCAAAATTTCATTTTACCTATACAAAAAAAATGTTGAAAAAATGACTTTTTTTTACAAAAATTGACACAACTTTCGTAAGTTTTATTATATTTAAAAAAACCAAACGGAGTTTTTAAGTTGCAATAATGAGCTTTCGAGTGAATTTACTTATAAATACGGTACTTTAAAAAGTATATTTATTTTTACATACGAAAGTGAGACTTCGAACGAAAAAATGAAAAATACATTTCCTTTGGAAAATTGTTATTTATGGTTCAAAACTTTTTAAAAAGAAAGCAAATAAATTATAATAAAGAAAGGAAAAATAGTATCATTTTATTCCGAGAGTAGAGTGGACGCATACATATGCTGTATGTTAATTGCACATCAGCTGCACGCAGTCAGGGCATTGCGAAATGGTTTTCTTATCTGCGCCTCTAGGGCACAATTGGCACCTTCGTGGTTTCTCGAATTTGGGATGATCTTCCGTTATCACAGGCCTGTCCCGAACGCCCAAAATATTGGCTATGCCATTGGTATATTACCTACCTGACTCAATACTTGAAGCTTCAAACTACAAACAGATGGCGACATAAGTACAATTCTCTTTGATTTCATGGGTCGATTTTATCCACGGTGACCGAATAAGGTAAAATTAAATTACAGCTTTGAATGCAAAACACAACTAATTTACTTAAGGTTCTATCGACCTTACGGAGCACATTCTCATCAGGGCACTCGCACTTCGCTCTCGGCTCTGTTTAACAATATTTTTCATGATTAAAACGAAAACTACTCATCCTATTGGAAAATGGCCAAAAGAGAAGTTGTAGATCTTTTTACGGCTAATAATTATGTTTCTTATCATTTTCTCTGCCTCTCGCATTATTTGGCTCAAAATTTGAATTTTCGATTTTTTAAGGAAATTCAAAAAGTTGTTATGCCGATTCTATAGGGCGTTCAAAAAGAAACATTTTTCATCGGAAGACTTTTTTTCATACCGTGCGTTGTTTGGCTTCTAATTTAAGTTTTCTTTAATTTTTTTTTGAATTTTCAAAATGTTTTAAGTCTGTCATGAAGGATGACGCATTTATAATAAATAATGAAGTAATAGTTAATTAATAATTAATTAACAATTAATAATAATTAATTTATAATCTATGCAACTTATCAATTATGATAGCAACAAGCACTGTAAAACATAAAATGAAAACATTATATAAGCATATATTCTACGACGGATATCAAATCGCCAGAGGCGATTCTTTGCCGATAACGCCCACGATACCTACAAAAAATCATCTGCGGCGGCTCTGCCACTGTCCGCCACCACACGAAAACTAACGAAGACAGATTCTAGGCCGTATACTGATAGAAACAAACCTATGTGAAAGATAAAGATAGAAGCACCGAATTTCCTAAATAAATAACGCTATAGTAGACCAAGAAGTCAGTTTAAGTTTAAGTTTAAGTTTTTAAGTTCAATCCAATTCAACTCAGTTCAGTTCAGTTTAGTTCAGTCAGTTTATCATTAACCTCCGAAAACGACCGTATTATCTCATGTACCTGCGGAATAGAGTAGATAAATAGGGGCGTTTCTGGATACAGATTCCTGCACCGACATGTTACCGACACTCGAGAACGTTCGATGGTTCATGTCCATGCTAAGTTTCGAAGCTTCTAGAATAATGTGGAATCATGGAATGTTATTGTTCAGTTATTATTTACGATGGTGGGTGATATTTTGAAAGATGAGCATCCTGTCGTCTTCTCTTTTGATAATTGATACGTTTGAGAAAAATCCAGACGTGTAATATCCTGTTGACCCATTGTTTTTGTTAACAACATTTCTTAGAACATTTTTTAATGTGATGTACTGATCCTCTGACATTATTGACCTAACATGATATGCGTTTATTTAAAGTGGAATGTTGATTATGGTGACAAAAACAATAACAACGGGGGTCTTTAAAAGGAGGTTTGCGATTATTTTTTTTCAGTTTGCAGCTAGCCGTTGAGTTGAAATCACTAATGTCAAATAGTGCAACGAAAACTGAAATTAGAAATCGGCTAAGTGTTCATTTAACAAATATTCAAGAAGTGAAACAATTAATAGGAAGGAGGATAAAATTGCAACAAGTAACAAAAGAATTAAATAAAATCAATTTGACTGAAAAAAAATGAATTTCCAAAAGTTGAACGAAGTTGGAAAAGCCAAGTATTTCCTTCCAACGAAGAAATTAAATGAATTGGTAGTTGATCAGATCTGTGGAATGGTGAATGGTGAAGCAGCGAATGGTGAAGGTGTTTGATAAAGAAGAAGGATTGTTTGAAGAAATGAAAAATTTGTGTCATGAAAATCAATTGAGTATGAAATATTTTGGAGGAATATACAATAATATTGAATTTATTAAGAATTGAAAAAACCATGTCTTATCTACCACAAAATCAAATATTGTTAGGATCTACATATAATCTGAATTCATCTTTTACGAAACAAATTATTATTGGAGCAGAATTAAATAGTACTGGAGATTTGACTATTGTTGTGAAACTGATGTCAAGCCACCCTCGTGTCAACTTATCTTTAGGCCAGAAAAATTGGAAGTCATTTAAAAAATATTTTTACACTATTACAAGATTTTTGAATGGAGAAGAAGAAATCAAAGGAATGATAAATTTTGGAAATTTTCATCTACACTTTGGATCATTTTTAAACTTGGATAAATTCATCACTTTGGAACAAACAGGAAAAAACGGGAATTCCATTCATCAATTTATGTTGAGAGAATCAACGTTTTTAGTCTTGAAGGATCTCTGCATTTGTATTGATCAACGATGCCGAGAATTATGTTACGTGATCGTAACTAATCAATAAATCTAAATATTGTGAAACACGTGGAAGAGTTGACGCGAGAGAGAAATATAAATAACTTTGAGACCAAACGAAGAAAGATCTTTATCAACCGAAAGCGAAGAAACCAGAACTCTTATTCATGGAGAACCAAACTGATTCTCTTGCGGAGGACAGGTCATAATGGCGGATGATCCCTAAAGGATATAAAATGGATACGGAAATCAAGGAGAGTCAGTCTAAGTCTAAGTCTAGCCTAAGTCTAAACCGCGGGTTCCGACCGTATCAGTCTAACTCTAATCTTCAGCCAATGTTTTGTGGTCCTTAACCGAGTCGGTTTATTTCGCAGCTCCTAACTGTACGCCTTAATATTCAGTCACAGTTACAACCTCAAGTCAATAATCATCAGTTTTGAAAGCAGACTCCGGACCTATCTGTCAGGCCCGTCAACCTTCCGAGTTACAGCTCGGCACCTATTCAAGTTCCGAATTATAGTTGGTGTTCAACATCCCAATTCGATCCCTAGCCAAGGTGCCTCACATCTGGAAAAGACGGCTAACACCCAGGAGAATCTTGGAAGCTGGAATCGATAAATCTCTAAAAACAAGTAAGTTCCCACCATTATATCTGTACATCTCCCACCTTTAAATATAACCTAATCGGAAACGTTCTTTATAGGACGGTGCCAGAATTCCGGGAGGTTCTTAAGGCGTCCACCCCCCCCCCCTCTCTCTCTCTCTCATTCCTTGGCTTGACTTTGTCCCAAATTCACTTACGTGGATTTAGAACGAGAACTGTTAGGGAAATTGGCTATTTTATTATCCTCTCCAGGACATAACAATTATCTACTATGAATCTTCAAGGAATGAAGGATTTTATTGTGCAAACAATTTTTACAAGTTCTTTGTTGTAAAAAAAGAAATATAGATTTTACTGCAAAAAGTGTACAATTATATATTTAAAAAAATTACAAAAGTTTATTGACAATAGCATTAAAAAAATTTGAATTTACAGAAATATTACAGTTTAAACGTTTATTTTTAGAAATTATTACTTTTCACATAAAAAATGTATCTCAAGATGTGAGTAAAAAAAAGATTTGGGAGTTACCTTTACTTAATGTAATTTTTAATTTTTATGTATGTATTCATCTTAATATTGGAATAGATTAAATAAAATGAATATAAAAGAGTGAAAAAATAAACATGTACTTGACAATATTTGTGATTATGGTTTTTTATTGAATAAAATATAAATTTCCATTCTACATTTGTTTACAATTCATCTTTATTCACCCAACTATTATGTGAATTATCGAAACCCAACCATTTAACAAAAAACTTATTCCCCCGTTTTCTAAGTATTTTTTCAACTAGATAAATATCATGGTATTTAACCTTAGCAAGTTCATATTCATAAAAACTACCAGAAATAGGATTTTCCTGATAATCTTTGAGAACATATGTTACTGGATCAGTATTTTTTACATAACTTATAGTGAATATTTCACTTGTCCAATTTGGCGTGTAACCTTTCTCAAAAACATGTTTAAATTTACTTATTCGTACTTTATCTCTTACTTTAAACTTTGACTTGTGCATTGTATGCTTAACAACAACGTTTTTCTTATAAACATTCAACAATAATTTTTTTTCGTTTTGTTTAGTAACATCTTTGGGTTTCATTTTAATTGTTCTATGTTTAGTATCATTATAAGACGAAACTAAATCTGCCAAAATATTTTTTCATTTATAATTTCCTTGCAAGATGAATTTCATCCACATTTTATTCTTTAACGTACGATTGAAACGCTCACATATTGATGCTTTTAAATTACTAAATGTTGAGTACATATTTATATTATATTGCTTCATAAGATATTCAAAATGTGAGTTATAAAATTCTTTGCCTTGATCTACATGCAAATTCTTTGGAACGCGACCTTGTACGAGAGTAGCATAGCTAGGCGGGTTCTGTGACATCACTACAAGCTTCCCGACACCGCCGCTAGATGGCGTCACTGTCGCCGTAGGTAAATTATCGACTCCTTTTAGCCACTGTCGGTAATTTACAGTTCACTGTTTTACCACCAGTCGATGTGGCAGATCACTGACACTGAATCGTTACTCGGCCGATATGTATGGTTACTGTTTTACCGACCAGGATAGCAAGACCGGTTCTGTTGTACCTCAGTCAGTAGTCGTGGGTTTCCCCGTGCTCCCTGTCTCGCTGGGGCATAGTGGGGACTTGCATCTAAAATGTGTACAATATTCAGAGGCGCGCATTTCAATTTCTTTAAGATCTTGAATCTTCCAGAAATTTCGAGAAAGTGTTAGAAACTTTACAATATTAGCTTTTTTTTTTAATTTTTTTTTAATTTACCCTATTATTAAAAACTGTTGCTTAAATTTATGGCAAGATCACAGCAGTCAATATTGGTTCATGTCTGTGCTAGATTATAATCTACTAATATTTTGAGTAGATGAAGTTAAAATGATGGAAAATTTAACTTATACTAAATTGGATAGGTGTTAAGTAAATGTTAACATGTGCATTAAGTTTAATTTCTGGTGTATTAAAACTTAACCTAAAAAATACAAACTTAATCTTATTTTTAAATTATATTTTTAAGTTAGAACATGAGTTCATAAAACAGTTATAAAAGTTTTTCAAAGTAGTGTTACTCATAACAGTGTCGGAACTGTCAACACTTTTTGTCACACTGCTCAAGTCAGTATCTGGAGTATCTATGCTTATGGTTGTATCATCTGTTACGTGGGACGTAACTAGATACCCTTTCCCACTTCCTAGGTGTGACGTGAGCTTGACACGTTACAAAACAAATTGCCTTTCCTCTCCAAAAGACTGATCGACGATTGACTTGAAGCTGGGACTAGAATACGGTTGGGCAGAACCATTCTAGTACCCAGACTCCGTAGCGCAGTGGTAGCGTATCGGGCTTGCAAGCCGACGGCCGAGGGTTCGAGTCCCGACGGTCGGAGTCTGTTTTTACTGACTCGAAGACTTTTCGGCTCATTTCTCGACAGTCTACCCCTACTCCAGACCGACTAGAGTAACAACTTTGTTACACATCATCAGCTTTACTTCCACTGTAATTTTGGATGGTTAGCTGATCCTGAGGCGTCAAGAACCAATTCTTCAGAACCAATGCATTTCGAATAGCACACTGGTAATTCCAGCACTGAGGATGATTATTGCAAAAAGTGGAGACTGTGTTGCACAATATTCTTAGTGATGGGCAGTCTAAATTTTCAAGATCCAATACATTATCAAGGTACTGCTCCATCCATTTTTTTTTCCAATCCCTTGACATAGACTGCACGGGCGTGGCGTAGCTTTTCTCGTATTATGAGTCGTACTTCTTCATAGGGAATTTCACCTGATGCCCACTCGAGACCATGGTAATTTCTGGTAAGTCACAGATTCTCACGCTTGTGTTTGGCGGGTAGTGAGTTCCAGTAGTTGGGTGGTTCAAATAGGTATACCGTAGGTTGAGCGTCTTCCTGAAGAGGAAGTATGACCAACTCCTTGAAGACAAACTGGTTGATGGGCTTTTTGAAGCCTTGCACGTCCACGATAAACTCCATCTCGACGAAAACTGATCTTTGAGGTTTAAATTGTCTGTTTATATACCTTCAGATACTTCTTTTCCCACCCCTACCACTGTCTCAATTTATCCCCACCTTATATCAACTTTTTCACTCCACCACTTATGGGTTGATACTCAACAATACGGTCATGTATGATGAGACAGTAGGCTGCAGTTTCAGCGGGAATATTGTTTGCACATTCAAATTCCACACGAACGTCTACTGAGGCTTGTTTGAGAAATTCATTTTGTTTGGAGCAATCGATAACGATTAGAGGAACGTATTGTTTGAATTCATTTTTCATTAAAATTGGTTCAGACTCTTTACCATAGTAGGATGTCTGGAAGTTTGCATACATCTCATACAATATTGCAAACTGATTGTGATTAATGTCCACATTCAAATTACCATATGAGTAGTACTGTGAATTCAGGAAGATCTTGACGTTGGTTATACTGCAGTGATCGAAACGATTAGCATATTTCTGTAATTTATCCTTTCTAGCAGTTTGAAAACTTAGTATAATGTAACGTGGTTTTTCCAATTGAATTGAAGTCTTCACAGTCCATACTTGTTTTGAGGTGAGTGGAAGAAGAGGGTACTCATACAATTCCCATGAACGAAAACTCATAGTGATGGGTACATCTTTTTCAATGAAATTCAGCAATTGTATCTTTTGCTGATCTGAAGGTATTACATACGGTATTATCCACTCTACTTTGAAAATTGTGATCTTGTATGCTTCCTCAGTTTGTCCCTGTATAACAGCATTCACATCGGTGCGTGATCTTGTCAGGATAAGCTCATGTTTTGCATTCAAAACGACTTTTTGATAGTCTTCAGCAAATCCCAGAATCATACTGAGTGGTATAGTTACATCAAAGTAACCCTCATCATCAGTAAGACGTCTTGTGTATTCCATATCGAGCCATCCTGCATTCTCCATAAGAGAACTTTGCCCAGGGTTGAGAGAGATGAAACCTTTGATGGTAGTGGTGAGACCAACATTTTTGC